>PVJO010011610.1:0-59008 GCA_004026905.1 Hystrix cristata | reverse complement strand
ACCCCCCACAAATTGCGAGATTCCAACATAGCTTATTAGAGAAGGAAGTGCATTGGAGATAACCTGAACAGTCAAAAATATAGGTATTCTGAAATGGGAGGTAGTCATACCCCAGAAACTGATTTCAGGGTCATCACTGGTCCACACCTCTCCATACACCCTTTACCTGGAGAACAAGACATTTCAGGAATAGTTCTAACTGCCTGAGAGAAGGAGCCAGTGCTGCAGAGGCAGACTCCTGGGACAGGCTGCCTACATACCCACCCTCCCACCTGGAAGAGGAAACCAGCATGGGAGTAAACTGTGGCTGGGCTCCAGGGAAGCTGTGATGGGCAAGTAGAGAAAAAGAGAGGGCAACACAGAAACGGGCTGTCCCTCCTCTCCATCATTCTCCCAAACACCAGGGGTCCTGTGGCCCAGCAGCATTCTACCCACTGCCCACCACACGCCGTTGTCAAGGGACGCCCTCTGCTCTAGGCAGAGAGAGGCTGAACACAGAACTGTGGGTGGTGCTGAGCCCATGGGCAGGGACCCATGGATCACATCCCTGGAGACACGGGGGAGGGGGACTGAACAGAGTCGGTCTGGAGTCGGCGCTTTCCTGTTGTTTCCCCAAAGACCGGAAAGATCTGAGCAGGAAATCCTAACCACCAGCCACCATCCCACGCAGAAAGACTCTCTGCGGAGCCCGGGGACTGTGTCAAGCTCCACAGGTTGGAAAGCAGAGCTTGTGAGTGAAGGACGGTTTGGGATCTGAGCACAAAGGAACGGAGGGAACACTGGGGCTGGGGCAGAGGATTTCTGGGGATATATTAGGCAGAAAGCCTCTGAAGGGAGAACACCAGGGCGGACATGGGATTCGGTCGCAGGAGGAGCAGGAGTGATAGGTCACTGGCAGACGCCGATGGAAAGCCTAGAGTCCAGCAAACTATTTCGCGTCCTCCTCTTCCCAAGTTGAGGTGGTTGGATCTTGGGACAGAGACAAAGGTCAACAGTTAACTACCCGCAAAGCACAGCTTGCAGCCAGGAGGTGGGCACAAACTGACAGCCCTCACCAGTCCTAGGCAGGGAAATTGGCTTGGCAGCCTGCAAGCTTACTACAATTACGGCAGGAAGAAAATTGTGTGGACACTCTGGCTATATGGTATAGTACCAACGTGGGGTTTTTGGTGTTTTCTTACTCATGTGTATGTTCTGGGTTCTATCCAGTTTTTCCTTTTTTTTTTTTTTCTTTCTTTTTCTTTTCAATTCTTGCTTCTGTATCAATATTAGTTTTATCTTCTTTTATTAATTTTTTAAATTTTCAAGGTTTTTTCCTTCATTTTGCTGTCTTTTCTCTTTAACCTTCATTCTTCTCTATTCTATTTTCTTCACTCTTCCTTATTCTATCCATCTCTCTGTCTTCCCTTGCTGCTTTGCCATCTTTCATGTGACATATATATGTCGTATGACATATATATATATATAAAACACATGCCTATATGTGTACAAAATACAAAAAGAATAGACCAGTACTTTAACTTGAATGATACCATTCATAGTTACGTCAGGATAATCCTTAACTTAGTTGTGCTTAGAGTTGACTTCTGTCAAAAACTAACCATAAATATGCATTTTAAAAGGTTCCCTCGGGGGCTGGGGATTTAGCCCAGTGGTTAGAGTGCTTGTCTTACAAGCACAAGGCCCTGAGTTCGATCCCTGGGACCAAAAAAAAAAGGTTCCCTCAATCTCTCATTTTATCTCCTTCCCTACATCCCTCTCCCTGCCCCCACAAATATTCTTTTAAACTCCCTCAATGCTAACCCTTTACTCCAATTATAAAATACCTCCAAGAGTCTAATCTCCTATTTTTTACCTATTAATATTTCTTTTATCTCCCTGTCCTCCAACTGACTTACCCTCCTCTTTTTCTCCTTCCTCTTTCCTTCTTTTCTCCCTCCACACCACAGCCTACCTGCCAACAATAGAATAGTATAGACTATAAAGGAAACTGATAAAAGGGCAAAAATTTTAAAGCAAGTTTTAATACTTCTGACCGATGTACGGTCAGATCTGTTGATGCTGTTATGACCAATAGAAACTCTGTCCTTACAACACAATGACAGAGTCCAGCCCAATTAAATTGAAGAGACTGAAGTGGTAAGCAATACCTCTTGACAACTGAAACCAAGATCACTGAAAAACAAGAACCTAACTAAAGAGATCTTCATACCAACAACATATTCTCTTCATTTAGTTTGACTTCAGCCCTCAGCATGTGCCCCACACACAGAGGAACATAAAAACACAAGACAAGAAAATGCTCCAAAAATTCCCAATAGAGAAGAAATCAAACGCCAGATAGCTGAGATGCATGTAATGATTAAAGAGGGAAATTCAGTGAACTCAAGGATGACAACCTAAAAGATAGAGGAACTAACAAACTAATCAATGTGGTTATGGAAGAAACAAATAATTAGAGGAGGTGATTAAAACTGTTTAAAACATGAGCGACAAATTTACCAGAGAAATAGACTCCATGAAAAGGTACTAAAACAAAATCCCAGAGATAAAGAATTCTATTGAATATGTAAACAACAGATATAACCAATGTTAGGAAAAGGTCTCAGAAATTGAGGACAAAATTGGAATCACATGATAAAATACCCAGAAAAATCTTAAAATAGATTTTTAAAATAAGAGAGAGAGGAAAATTCATTTGATAGCTGCTAGAGGATCCAAAGAAGACTGACCTAAGGATAATTGGCATTAGAGAGAAATATGAGGACAACACACATAGAATAAAAAAAAAAATCTGTTATCAGAAATCATAGCAGAAAACTTTTCAAGTATGAGGAAAGAACTCAACATACAGATAAGTGAGGATTACAGAACACCAAATAAGTACAATTAGAAAAGAAGCTCTGGGGGTGGAGATTTAGCTCAGTGGTAAAGCACTTGCCTAGCAAGCACAAGACTTTGAGTTCGATCCCCAGCACCACCCCCCAAAAAAGGAAGAAAAGAAAAGAAGCTCTGCATGATACATCATAGCCAAAATCCTAGAAGTCCAACACTAAGACAGAATCTTAAAAGCCAATAGAGAAAAACAAAAAATCATTAATAAAATTAAACTCGTGATCACAGCAGGCTTTTCAACAAAAACTTTAACATGTTACCACAGGCTTGAACCACCGGTGGTACATGCATGACTGTCCCATCAGGCAGCTTGTACCACTGGTGATACAAACAGATCCAATCACATTTTTAAAAAATCTTATATTTTAGTTTTAATTTTATTTTAATTGTACATTTTAGATATACATAGTGATAACATTCATCATAGAGGTCTAATGACTTTTACTGGCTTTTTTACTAATAAAATTAATTAAAAGTCTATAAATGGACCAAATGTAGTTAGTTGCTTGAATTTAAATAATTACTGCCCAAGCATAAATATTAACACTATTCATACCAATTAAAAATTATTACAAGAATCATCAAATATATTTCATTAAATTAAAATAAATTTATATTTGTGAATAGTTTATCAAAAATTAATTCTCTAAATTTTAACATGGAAATCTTACAAATACCCCATTGCTGGTGTATATAATATGCATTTACAACTGCTGTAACACAAATTAGCTGTATTATAATTTTTATACTATTTGAATGTTTTCCTTAAGGAACTATAGTACAATGACATTTTGTCTGCTAAATCAACGCCTTTCTTTGCCTTATTGTAATTAAAGACCCCCTGAGAAGCCACATAAGCCACCCAATGGCACAGTCAGGCATGAGCCACCAGTGATTCAGGTTGGTTGGAACAACTGAATTCAAATCAGAGCCACTGGGCAGTGAGATACATGAACTATAGCCCCATTATAAATGTGTTAAAGGCCAGGAGAGCTGAGAGTGAAGAATTTCAAGAATCCCCCCCACCAAAAAACAACTTCCAACCTAAACTAATAAATCTTGCAAAACTTTCTCTCAAAATTGGTGGAGAGGGCTGGGGATTTAGCTCAGTGGTTAGAGTGCTTGCCTAGCAAGTGCAAGACCCTTAGTTCGAGCCCCACTACAAAAAAAAAAAAAAAAGATAGAGAAATAAGGACACTCTATGACAAAAAACATCTTCAGAAATTCATGAACACCAAACCAGCACTTCAGAAAATACTCAAGAATATCTTAGGCAGAGACAGTGAAACCAACAAACCCAAAAAGTTGGAATGAATTAATACTTTAAGTAAGATGAATAGTTAAACAAAAAGGGAAAAATAAAAGTCCACAGCAGAAAAAGAATGCAATGACAGGAATAATTTGATAACTTTCAAAAACAAAAACAACAACAACAACAAAAAACTTGCAAAAACAAGTCTCAATGTATTGAGTTCAAGGACAATCTGAGCTACATAGTGAAACTCTGTTTCAAAAAAAAAAAGAAAAAGAAAAGAAAAGAAATTATCCTAACCAAGGAAATGAAAGACCTCTATAACAAAAATTACAGTACTCTGAAAAAGGAGATTGAAGAGGACATCAGAAAATGGAAAAAACTCCCCTGTTCCTGGATAGGCAGAACCAGTATTGTCAAAATGGCCAAACTTCCAAAACTGATACATAGATTTAATGCAATCCAAATCAAAATACCAACAACGTTCCTCACAGAACTAGAGAAAACAATCCTAAAATTCATATGGAACCAGAAAAGACTAAGAATAGCAAAAGCAATCCTGGGCAACAAGAGCAAGGCAGGAGGCATCACAATTCCATACTTCAAGTTACATTACAAAGCTACAGTGATAAAAACAGCATAGTACTGGCACAAAAACAGGTAGATCAATGGACCAGAATAGAAGGTGCAGAAACAACCTGAGACATGTTCAGCCATCTGATCTTTGACAATAGGGCAAAAAACATGTTGGAGGAAAGATAGCTTCTTTAATAAATGGTGCTGGTAAAACTGGCATTCACATGCAGAAGACTGAATCTAGACCCTTATCTTTCACCATATACTAAACTAAAAGAAAAATGGATCAAAGATCTAAATATTAAACAGAAACTCTCAATTTAATGGAAGATAATATAGGTACAATTCTTGAAGACATAAGCATAGGCAAGGACTTTCTGAACAGAACCACAACTGCACAAGACATAACATCAAGAATCAACAAATGGGATTATGATAAATGAAAAAGCTTCTGCTCAGCAAAGGAAATGACCAACAGAGTGAAGAGACAACCTACAGAATGTGGAAAAAAAATTCTGCCAGCTATACCTCAGATGGAGGACTGATATCTAGAATATATACAAAAATTTTAAAAACTAAGCACCCCAAAATAAAAGACCCAACCAAGAAATGGGCAATAGAAATGAACAGACACTTCTCATAAAAAGAAGTACATATGGTTAATAAATACATGAAAAAATGTTCAAATATCTCTGGCAACTACAGAAATGCAGATTAAAATAACACTGAGATTTCATCTTACTCCAGAAAGAATGGCTATCATCAAGAAATCAAATAATAACAAATGCTGATAAGGCCGCAGGGGCCAAAAGGATCCCTTGTGCATCATTGGTGGGAATGTAAACTAGTACAATCTGTATGGAAATAGTATGGAGACTTCTCAAAAGACTAAAACTAGAAATTCCATCTGACTAGCTATTCTACTTCTAGGTATCTTCCTGAAAGTGTTAAAGACATCATATTATAGTGATACAAGCATACCTAGGTTTAGCAGCACAATTCATAATAGCTAAATCTTGGAAGTGGCCTGCTATTCATCAACAGATGAATGGATAAAGAAAATGTGGCATTTATATATAATGGAGGATTATTCTGCCCTAAAGAATAATAAATTTGAGTTATTTGTAGGAAAATGGTTACACTTTGAGACCATAACATTAAGTGAAAATCAGACATACAAGCTTAAATATCACATATGTCCTTTCTTTTTTTTTTGGTACTGGGGATTGAACTCAAGGCCTTGTGCTTACTAGTCAAGCACTCTAACCACTGAGTCAAATTCTCAGCCCACATAACTTCTCTTATATGAGAAGCCCAAGTATAAATAATTTTTTTTAAATAAAAAAATAAGAAACAGGGAGATGGGCCTTTTGTGAATGAGAAGGGGATCCAGAGACAGGAGAGAAGGGAAAGGGAATAAAAAAGATTAAGATATGTTAAGTACATGTACCTACCCCTAAAGACAAATGTAAACACAATGAATTGCAAACATATAGCAGTAAAAAACAAAATAAATTTTAAGAAGGATGAGACCTTGTCATAACCAAGAGGAAACTCAGGAAGCATGATAATTAATTGTCATGTGGGATCTTGGGGCAGAAAAGGGATATTAGCCTAAAACTAAAAAAAGCTGAATAAAATGTGGACTTTAGTTAATAGTAACATATTAATATTGATTCAGTAATTATGACAAATGTACCATATTGATGTAACGTGTGTGTGTGTATGTGCACCCTTGTGTGGTATGGAGCATTGACCCCAGGGCCTCGAGCATGCTAGGCAAGTACTCTATCCCTGAGTCACATCCCCAACCCCACTGGGAATTTTAAATGATACAGTACTTTGGAAAAAAAAAATCAGCAGTTTCTTAAAATGTTCAGTATAAATGTACTACAATACCTAGCAATTCCACTTAGGTATTTACCAAAGAAGAATGAAAACGTATGTCCACACAGAAATTGGAATGTGAATATTCATAAATGCATTATTCATAACTGTCAAAAAGTGGAAATAACCCAAATGTGTCACCAACTAATAATGAGTAAATAAAATGTGATGTATTTACACAATGGAGTAATATTTATCCATAAAAAAGAATGCTATATAGATAAATGCAACATGAATGAATGTTGAAAATATTACTCTAGGTGAAAAAAACCAGATGCAAAAGAATACGTAATACACTTCCGTTAATATGAAATACTGGGAAAAGCAAGTCTTTAGAGACAGAAAGATCAATGTTTGCCCAGGGTTTGAGGTAAGAATTGCAAAAAAATCATGAGTAAAATTTTTGGGATGGAGGGGGTATCCTAAAATTGGATTGTGATGATGGTTGCATGACTATGTATTTACTAAAAATCATTTAGAGTGGGTGAATTTTGTAGTACGTAATCAAACTTTATTCCTCTGTTTGGGGGGGAGGTGAAAGAGAGGGAGAGAGAGAGAGAGAAACAAGCATGGGTGAAATGAAATACACAGTATGTTAATAATTTCATCAGTTTGGGTGATGGGTAGTGAAGATTCATTGTACTATTCCTTTTACTTTTGTTTTGAAATTTTTCATAATAAGAATTTGTCTTAGTTAGATTTTCTAGAGTCAAAGGTTTGTAAGAGAGCAGATTTAATACAGAAAGTGCCAAATGTCTATCTAGGCACTGGAGACCCAAAAAATCCAATCAAGGGCTGGGAGCACACAGCACTGTCCCCTGTATGTCCCTGTCTGCAGATGATGGCTGAAGAAATCTTTACTGGAACCAGGATACACTGCTCACAGCAGAGGTGACAACCAGAGCTCCCCCAAGGCAACAGCAGCCATCCTCGAGGACAGCAAAGCCCTGAGCTCCTTCCTCGATGAGAACAGCTGAGTTCCTTTCAGGAAAACCAGCCACAGCAGAGCTTCTCCTGGAAAACAGCCCACCAACCAGCTTCTGCTCCCACTCTGCTTTATGTTGCATTAGTAACAATCCTCAGGTGGATCCTTTATGCCCAGCACCACACCAACTCAGTCCAGCTGGGCGTTCTGGCTCAAGTTGACCACATTAAATCCACCACAGAAGTTTTAAGAAATCCATAACTGTTCCTCCCTGCTTCCACGAAGCCCTGGAGCACAATTGTATACATTATTATTTTTTTTTTTTTTTTTTTTTTTGTGGTGCTGGGGATCGAACTCAGGCCCTTGTGCTTGCAAGGCAAGCACTCTAATCACTGAGCTAAATCCCCAGCCCCAATTGTATACATTATTTACAAACTTTCCTTTCCCCACAGTTAAGGTGTGGGTTTTCTGCCAGCAAGGATGGTTTCCTATTATTTGCTTTTTTTTTTTTTTTATTTCCAGAGTCTGACTCAGAGGCTGGCAAATAAAGGTTAGTGTAATAAATTTTTGAAATAAATGGAAGAGAGAAGAAAGAAACATCTGGTAACATGAGACAGACCATTTTCTCAAAGCCAACTCTAGTTTCTAAAAAGGAAATCATTCAAATGCACAGGGGAACACCTTACTCCAAAAAGTGCCTGTTGTTTCTGTGAGTTTGTTTGTTGTTTTGGTTTTGGTTTTTGTGATTCCCCTTTTAAGGAGGGTGCTACCGTTAGTAGCAGCATCAGTGGTGGTTTCTTTGTTCTAAATTTGTTATCAAATTATTAAAGCACCCTACACGAACCTAACGCTGAAGAGAATCGGGTCCTTCCTGAGTGAATCTCCTCTCCCTCACATCAACTTAGAAACGACATTCGTTTCGATCCGTTCTGGTAAATTTACTGTATCTTTTAAAACAGGTAATTTCGTTGCCAAGCGACAGTCCGCCGAAGCATGCATGGAGCCGGAAAGTTTTGAAGACTCTTGCGGAGTTGCCTAACAGAGATGCGCAGCCCACCCGAGGGAAGGGAGGTGACCGCGACCAGCTGCGTCCTTGTCAAGGACCAGCAAAGTGTTGGGTCTTTAGAAGATAACGGGCAGAACCCACCCGCTATCCTGAGAAGGGTTGAGCAGCCCGGGCCCCCAGAGAGGCAATGCTCTGCGCCCGGCATACGGGGACCTACACCTCCTGGGACCCTCGCCCCGGACCCGGAGGAGCCCGCGCTCTCCCGGGCGCTCCCGGGCGCTCCCAAGCGCTGGCCGAGTCCCCTGCCGGCTACGCTCCAACCTGTGACACCAGCTGGCCCCAGAAACCCCAGCTCCCGGGCTGAGCGAGAGCGGGACGCCACCCTTGGAGTCCAGAGCCCGCCGCAGGCCGCCGCCATCACCAGCTCCTCCCGAGAGGTGCAGGCGCCTCCTCTGGGCCACTGGAAACGCCGCGCCTGCGGTGGAGGGCGCTGGACTGGGGACAGGGATGGCGCTCAGGTCCCGCCTCTGTCCTTCCGCATCCGCTGCTTGCAAGGAAGAGGTCTCCGAGGCAGAGCCGGGCCCCCGGAATCCCTGCTTGGAAAACGCACAGGCTCCTGCAGTGTGTTAACTTTGGCAGGTCCCTGGAACAGCAGCGAACTTTTAAAAAAGATAAGCATCTGGGTCCCACCCCAGACTGATTGACTCGGAGCTGGAGGTCAGTATTTTTCAACTCACTAATTGGGCCAAAGGTCTGCTAAGTGTGGAGAACGTTGCCTCATACCTGGAGTGAGCTCATCTGCCCTTTGCACGCGAATCCCCCTTAATGGCTTGTCGCGCCCATCCCCCATTCACTGCTTTCCTCTAAGATCTCGGCTCCTTGGACTAAACTTGCCCTGGGAAGCCTAGGTGTACGGCTTACCTCTGGCGCATCCACGTGAGGCGCCTTCACCAAGATGCGGAAAGGGGGCTCCTTTTGCACCAGAGGCCTGAGAACCAGTGGCTCAGACCCCATGAGGAGCAGAATCTTCATCCTAACTTCTTGTCCTGCTGGAGTTGCCAGATGGAGCAAATAAAAATGTAGAACGTTCAGTAAATACGAATTTCAGACCAATGATGAACAATTTTTAGTATATCTCAAATATTCCACATGGTGGAATATTCCATGTTCCACAGGGTAGAACATACTTATACCAATAAATTACTTACTGTTGATCTGACATTCAGATTTACCAAGGTGTCTTGTATTTAATCAGGCACCCGCATGCCCATTGCTTTCCCCCCAGGAATCATAGCTGCCCTTCTCCCCAGAGTGGTATCTGCTCAAATGCTGGGTGCCAGTGGCGGGCACAGCTGGAATGCTTGCTGCCTAGCCTGAGACTCCTCTCCCTACTCCAACTTTGTCACTGGGTGAAGTTGAGAGGTCCACAGCAATCACAGCTCAAATGTCCAGCAAAATGAAACAGCTGCTGGCAATCTAAGACTCACATTGAACTTTTTATCCAGCCCCCTTTGCTCTACATTTCCTGGAGCTTCCTGGACATCAAGAATCTCTGCAACCAGAGCCAGCGAAACTTTCTGGGCCTGGCACAAAATAGAAAGGAAAGGCTGGAAACAATGTGCTGTGAAAGATATTAACACAGAACTGTTTGCTTTCTTCTGTGGTCTCTCTCCCTTTGAAGCATCATGGTGGTTTTTATCTGCTATTTAACATCATTCTCAATGAAGAAAAATGAAGTTATGAGTTATCGACATGAAATTCACTGCTCATCTTTATATTGTTCAGTGTCCATTTTAAATGCAAATAGAAGAGCATGTAACTCTGATACAGAATCTCCAAAACTGCATAATTTGTATTTTGTTGTTTGTCCTTGTAAAGGCCAGAGAAACACAAACCAGACTCAGGCAGACAGGAAAAGCTCAGCTCTGATGTTGGACTCCGCTGCTACCAGCTGCTGGACCACACACCCACCAGGACATGGGCAGCTTTGGAGGAATTAGAACTAGCACCTTTCTTCCCACAGGCTCACCACTCTCAGGTGTGGCCAAAGGTGACCTCAAGGTTTTTAAACATCTGTGCCAAGATGCACTCAGTACCTGGGATAGCCATGAGGGTCACCAGGCCCAAAAGATGTTGCCACCACCGGATGCTCTGGGGTACTGCTGATATGAGCAGGGACAGCCACCACTATCCCAAGATGCTGGAGCAGCACGCCTGACTCTCACCTCCCCACACTCATGATGAGCCCCCACAGGGGCAGGAGTGGCAGTGATCACAGGGCAGAGGCAGAGGCAGGGTAGAGGACCTAGACAAGCCTGGGCCACCACAGTGTGGGAACTGTAGGGAGGCAAGGCTGCTGAGGCTGCAAGCCCCAGAGCACGTCATGTCCCATCATTAACAAAACACAAGTTCTAAGACAAAATTAAGAACTTCAAGCTGACCTCACCAGAGGTTGGAACCAAGCATGGGGACCTTCTGAGGGTGGGACCT
Organism: Hystrix cristata; assembly: GCA_004026905.1. Classification (NCBI taxonomy): domain Eukaryota; kingdom Metazoa; phylum Chordata; class Mammalia; order Rodentia; family Hystricidae; genus Hystrix; species Hystrix cristata. The sequence goes on along the minus strand of PVJO010011610.1, from coordinate 47,977 downwards.
ATGGGGCTGGCCTTGTTGAACGTGCAGATTCCTGCCCTAGACCTAGATATCTAGGACTCCCTCAGTTTCAAGAATACCCCCAAGGGCTGAGGATTTAGCACAGTGGTTAGAGCACTTGCCTAGCAAGTACAAGGCCCTGAGTTGGATCCCCAGCACCGAATTAAAAAAAAAAAAAATTCCCCCAACAGTTCATACCAGGGAGTTGGGAGCCACTGTTTGGTACCAGGGAATTGGGAGTAGATTCCCAAAACCTACTGATCATTGGATTCCTAGGCCCTTCCCTTTCAGACTCCAATCCAAAATTCCTAAATTCTCTGCCTTCCCTCTCCCAACCACACAGAATTCCATTAGACTCCTAACCCTCCCATCCCCTGCCAGTACTGGGGATTGAACCCAGGGAACTTGTACAGAGCTACATCCCCAGCCCTTTTTAAATTTTGTATTTTGAGACAGGGTCTTGCTACGTTACTAAATTTCCCAGGCTGGGGTCAAACTTGGGATCCTCCTGCCTCGGCCTTCCAGAATGGTGGATTACAGGCGTATACTAGCACACCTGGATTCCATTAGACTTTTAGTACCACTGCCTGGATTCAATAAATACTACCCCCAGCATCTGCTAGCTATGTGAGCATAAACAAGCAGCATAACCTCTCTGTACCTCACTTTTTATCTGTAAAATGAGTATCATAGACCCTTCTTTTGGGGTTTGTTATAAGGTTTCAATGAGTTAACTCACACAATATGCTCATGACAGTGTCAGCTATATTGTAAATGTGAAATAATAGTTATTGTTACTACTAGTATTACTCAGCACCGGGCTTTATGTGAGAATAACTTGTTTGCTTTTAGTTTGTTTTTAAATGCCAGTGCCTGCATCTCTCTCCAGAACAACTGTAGCAAAAAGGCTGTATCACCTTTTATGTATGGAGATAATGCCACTTAAATCCAGACTTTAAGTGCTTGCTAGGCAAGAACTGTACCACTGAGCTGATCCCCAGCCCTGCGATGAACATTTATTTGCAAATGTAGACTCACTAGTCATGGGCAGGTATATGTTTTTAACATGATGAAAAATTGCTGTTTTCGAAAGTGGTTATTACATTTCATTTCTGCAAGCCGAATGTCCCGTACTCCTGGCCCTGGCTCCACATCCACAGCCATCCTGGAGAAAGGGAGCTTTGCATCACACAGTTATGCAGTCTGGGCCCTCAACCTTTGCCAAGGGACAGCTGGCCTGGCAGATCCCAAATGAGTACCTATCCCATGGGAAAAAAAGAAGCAACAAGATACATCATGTACAGGTACAAAACCCCTATGATGAATGTTATCACTATGTTCATCTAAAATGTACCATTAAAATAAAATAAATTTTAAAAAACACACACACACAGTGAATACTTCTACACACCCAGCAGAGTGGCTGAAATTTAAGCAAACACAATAACAAGTGTTGGTGGTATTGTGAAGGAACAACCAGAATGCCTCACCCTGCTTGCCTCCTCCCCTCCATTTACAAAAGTTTTGTTTCTATTTTTTCTTTCCATTTCTTATTTCTCTTGTCCCTCTGTTCCTTTCCCTCTCTCCCTCATTCCCTTTCCCATTTGGACATTTTCTTCCCTTTCCCAATATAATACATTTTAGTCTGTATTTACACTTTCCTTTTCTCATACCAGAGAAACAATGCAGTATTTAAACATGTGTGTCCAATTTATTTCACTTACGAGTATGGTCTCAAGATGCATCCATTTACCTAGGAACATCTCAAGCTTATCATTCTTCATGGCAGAGTAGTAGTACTCCACTGTATAAAAAAACCACATTTTCTTTATCCATTCATTGGTTGATGGGCATTTGGGCTGTTTCCAAGATTTAGCTATACACAAGGGTGTGCATATGTCGCTGTGGTATGATGCTTTTAATTCTTTTGGAAAGATACCAAGAAGTGGAATAGCTGGGTCAAATGGAATCTCTAGTCCTACTTCCCTGAGGAATCTCCACAATGATTTCCACAGTGGTTGCACCAGTCTACATTCCCACCAACAGTGGAGAAGGGTTCCTTTTCCTCCACAGCCCCTCCAGTATTTGTTATTGGCTGATTTGTTGATAATAGCCATTCTTTCTGGAGTGAGATGGAATCTCAGGGTTGTTTTAATTTGCATCTCTCGAATAACCAGTGATGTTGAACATTTTTTCATATGTCTATCTGCTGTTTCTACTTCTTAATCTGAGAAGTGTCTATTCATTTCAGCTCCCCACTTTTGGATTGGGTCTTTAAATTTGGGGGGGTTGATATTTTTGAGTTCTTTATATATTTGAGATGTTAGTCCTTTGTCAGAGGAATAGCTGGCAAAAAATTTTTTCCCACTCTGTGGGTTGTCTCTTTGCTCTGTTGGTAGTTTCTTTTGCTGTGCAAAATCTTTTTAATAAGATCAGGTCCCAGTTGTTGATTTTTTGTGATATTTCCTGGACAACTGGGGATTTGTTCATAAAGTCCTTGCCTACACCTATGTCTTCAAGAGTTCTACCTATTCTATCTTCCAATAGATTTAGTGTTTCTGTTTTAATATTTAGATCTCTGATCCACTTTGATTTTAGCTTAGTGCATGGGGAAAGATTCGGGTCTAGTTTTAACCTTTAGCATGTGGAGAGCCAGTTTTTCCAGAATCATTTATTAAAGAGGCGATCTTTCTTCTAGTGAGATTGTTTGGCCCCTTTGTCAAAGATAAGGTGACTGAGAGTGTTTGGACCTGTTTCTTCATCTTCTAATCTGTTCCATTGGTCCTGGGGTCTGTTTTTGTGCCAGTACCATGCTATTTTTATTATAGTAGCTTTTAATATAGTTTTAGGTCAGGGATTGTGATGGGCCCTGATTTGCTTTTGTTGCCCAGAATTGCTTTTGCTATTCTAGGTTTCTTTTGGTTCCAAATGAATTTTAGCATTGTATTCTCTAATTCTGTGAGGTATGCTATTGGTAATTTAATTGGGATTGCATTAAATCTGTATAGCAGTTTTGGGAGTATGGCCATTTTCACTATATTGGTTCTTCCTACCCAGGAGCAAGGGATATCTTTCCATTTTCTGATATCTTCTTCAATCTCCTTTTTCAAAGTACTGTAGTTTTCATTGTATAGCTCTTTTACTTCATTTGTTAGATTGATTCCTAGGTACTTCCTTTTTGTGGGTGCTATTGTGAAAGGTGTTGTTTCTCTAATTTCTCTCTCGGTGAGTCTGTTGTTTGTGTACAGGAATGCTATTGATTTCTGAGTGTTGACTTTGTATCCAGCTATGCCGCCGAATTTGGTTATTAAATCTAGAAGTCTTTTGGAGGAGTTTTTGGGGTCTTCTATATAGAGTATCATGTCATCTGTAAATAATGATAATTTAACTTCTTCCTTTCCTATCCTTATTCCTTTTATTTCTTTCTCTTGTCTAATTGCTCTGGCTAATGTTTCCAGAATTATATTGAATAAGAGTGGTGAGAACGGACATCCTTATCTTGTTCCAGATTTTAGAGTGAAAACTTTTAGTTTTTGACCATTTAGTATGATGTTGGCTGTTGGTTTGTCATAGATGGCTTTTATCAGATTGAGACAAAGACCGTCTATTCCAATTTTCTGCAGGGCTTTTATCATGAATGGGTGTTGGACCTTATCAAATGCCTTTTCTGCATCTATTGATATGATCAAATGTTTTTTGTCCTTGGGTCTGTTAATATGGTGTATCATATTTATTGATTTGCATATGTCGAACCATCCCTGCATCCCTGAAATACACTACTTGGTCATAGTGTATAGTCTTCTTGATAATTTGTTGCATTCTGTTTGCGAGTATCTTATTGAGGATTTTTGCATCTATGTTCATTAATGAGATTGGCCTGTAGTTCTCTTTTTTTGTTGGCTCCTTCTCTGGCTTTGGTATCAGGGTAATGCTTGCTTCCAGGAATGAATTTGGGAGTATTGCTTCTGTTTCAATTTTGTTAAAGAGTTTGAGAATTAGTGGCATTAAATCATCTCTAAATTTCTTGTAGAATTCAGCAGTGAATCCGTCAGGACCTGGGCTTTTCTTCGTTGGTAGGTTTTTAGTTACTTCTTCAATTTCAGTAGCTGATATTGGGTTATTTAGAGTTTTTATATCTTCTTGATCCAGTTTTGGTAATTCATATGTATCTAGGAATTTGTCTATTTCTTCTGTATTTTCGATCTTATTAGAATATAGTTTCTCAAAGTAGGTATTGATGATCTTCTGGATTTCTGCAGGATCTGTTGTAATTTCACCCTTTTCATTCCTAATTGTATGAATTTGAGTCATTTCTTTCTTTTTATAAGGTTGGCTAAGGGTTTGTCAATTTTATTCAATTTTTCAAAGAACCAACTCTTTCATTCATTGATTCTTTGTATTGTTTTCTTAGTTTCAATTGCGTTAATTTCAGCTCTCATCTTTATAATATTCTCCCTTGTATGGGCTTTGGGTTTGAGTTGCGCTTCTTTTTCTAGAAGTTTGAGGTTCAACATTAGGTTGTTTATTTGAGCTCGCTCTGTTTCTCTGATATGGGCGTTCAATGCTATAAATTTCCCTCGTAGAACTGCTTTCATTGTGTCCCACAAATTTTGGTAGGTTTTATTGGCATTATCTTTCAATTGTAGAAACTGTCTAATTTCTTCTTTAATTTCATCTCTGATCCACTGATTGTTCAGGAGCATGCTATTTAATTTCCATGTGTTTATGGGATTTTCATGGTTCCTTTTGCTGTTTATTTCCAGTTTCAATGCACTGTGGTCTGATAGTATGCATGGAATAATTTCGATTCCTTTGCATTTACTTAACCATGTTCTATGAGCTAGTATGTGGTCTATTTTGGAGAAAGTTCCATGTGCAGCTGAGAAGAATGTGTGTTCTGATGTAGTGGGGTGGAATACTCTGTATACATCTACTAAGTCCATTTGTTCAAGCGTTTGGTTTAGTTCTGTTATTTCCCTGTTGACTTTTTGTCTAGTTGATCTGTCTATTTGTGACAGTGGGGTATTGAAGTCTCCCATTACAATCATATTGGTGATTATTTGGTTTTTCATGTCTGTCAATATTTGTTGTAGAAGGGTTGGGGATTTAGCTCAGTGGTTAAGTGCTTGCCTTGCAACCACAAGGACCCGAGTTCGATCCCCAGCACCCAAAAAAAAAAATTTGTTGTATGTAGTTAGGCACGCTGGTATTGGGTGCATATATACTTATTATTTCTTCTTGGATTGTTCCCTTTACAAGGATGTAATGACCTTCTTTGTCTTTCTTAATGAGTCTTGGCTTGACATCCACTCCGTCTGCAAATAGAATGGCTACCCCTGCTTTTTTCTGGGTTCCTGTTGCATGAAGTATTGTTTTCTAGCCTTTGACTTTCAGTCTATGAATTTTTTTTTTTGAATTAAATGTGTTTCTTGTATGCAGCATATTTCTGGGTCTTGCTTCTAGAACCATTTGCCAGTCAGGTTCTTTTGAATGGTGAGTTGAGACCATTTACATTGATGGTTATAACTGACATATGTTGAATTATTCTTGTCATATCATTTACCTGTTGTTGGCTTCCTAGTTTTCCCTTCTGTTTATTTACTTGCCTTGCCTGAGGGATTCACTCTGTTGTGATTCCTGGAGTTGTAGTCCTCATTTTCTCTTTCCAGAATGTCCTCCAGAATATTTTGGAGTGCTGGTTTGGTGGTCATGAATCTCTTCAGGTGTTCTTTGTCATGGAAGTATCTTACTTCTCCAACAATTTTGAAAGACAGTTTTGCAGGGTACATCAATCTGGGCTGAAAGTTGTTGTCTTTTAGGGATTGAAATACTTCACTCCAAGCTCTCCTTAACTTGAGGGTTTGTGTTGAGAAGTCTGCTGTGATTTTGATGGGCTTTCCTTTGTAGGTTATTTGTTTCTTTTCTCTAACAGCTTTCTATATTCTGTTCTTGTGTTGAATTTCTGGAATCTTGACTATCATATGCCTTGGGGTAGATTTTTGTTGATCATGGCTAATTGGGGTTCTGTATGCCTCACTTATCTGTATGTCCAGTTCTTTTTCCATATTTGGGAAGTTTTCTGCCATTATTTCTGTGAAGAGGTTTCTTATGTGATTTGTGCTATCTCCTGCTTTTTTATTGACTCCAATCAATCTTATGTTATTTTTCTTCATGTCATCTAGCAGCTGTTGTATCGATTTTTCGTGGTCCCTTACCATTTTGAAGAACTCTTTCTTTTCTCGATCATTAATCATTAATCTTTCTTTTCTTGATCATTAATCACAATCTTGTCTTCTATATCTGAGATTCTCTCTTTCACTGTGTTTTTATTTGCATCTCCCTGACCATCGACCTTGAGCTTCCTGTCATTTGTATATTGGCTATTCATGTATCTCCTTTTGTGAAATGTCTGTTCCAGTCTTCTGCCCATTTTTAGAGCATTTTTTTTAAATTGAGATGTTATTCACATTAAATTTTACCATTTTTTAAAGTTTGCACTTCAGTGGTTTCTAGTCTATTCACTGTCTTAGGCATATACCACTAACTTCAGAAAAGAAACTCTATACTGATTAGCCTTTTCTTGTTTCTGAATTGGGTTGTTTATCTTCTTTTACTTGGTTGTTAAGGATTTTGATATATTCTGGATACTTCCTCTGTCAGATATTTGTATCGAGAACATTTTCTTCCAGTTAATTGCTTTCCTTTTCATTTTTTTTAAACAATGTCCTTTGAAGAGTAGAAGATTGCAATTTTAAATCCATTTTTTTATGGCATCATAGTTCACCACTTTACGTGTCCTAAGAAATCTTGGTAAACTCCAAGGTAATAAAGATTTTCATCCTATATTTCTTCCCAGAAGTTTTATAGCCTCAGTTTTTATGTTTAGGCATATGATCTATCTTGAATTAATTTTTTTGTGAAGTTCATTCTTCTCTATACTGATTCCAGTTAACTTAGCACCACTTGTTGAAAAGATTATTCCCCACTCAGTTGCCTTGGCACCTTTGCAAAAAATCAATAAGCGAATATCAATTTCCTGATCTTAGTATGTTACATGAGATGTAACCCTGCGACAGCTAGGTAAAGACTGTTGTCCTCTCTCTATTATCTCTGTAACTTCCTTCCATGCCAATCTTAATGCATTGTATTTCTTTTTCATGCCTTATTGCAGTGGCTAGAGCCTCCAGTACAATGTTGAATAGAAGTAGCAAAAGTGAACATTCTCCTCCTCCTGCTCCCATTTGTAGGAGGAAAGGATTCAGTCTTTCACCATGAAGTATAATGTCTCTTGTTGACTTTTTTCTTTTTTGCAGGTGCCCTATATAATGCTAAGAAAGTCCCCTTCTATTCTTAGTTTTCTGAGAGATTTTCTCATAGAATAGATGTTGAATTTTGTCAAATGCTTTCTCTACATCTATTGAGATGATCTTATGATTTATCTCTCGTACCCTACTGTGCTAGATTACATTGATTTTCAGAGGCAGAACCAACTTTACATTTCTGGGATAAATGTCATACGGTAATGATCCATTTTAGATATTACTAGATTTTATTTACTGCCATTTTTTTGAGGACTTTTGTGTCTGTATTCATGAGGGGTATTGGTCTATATTTTCTTGTTTATAATGGCTTTAGTATAGATCTCCAATCTTCCCCCTTAAATAAAATGGGAGGGTTGTGGGGGTGGTCCTCTCCCACAGAGATTATTGTCAAAACCAAGATCCTCCCTGTCCCAAGGGTGCCCTGTGTGACAACCAGCCAGGGTTGATGAGCATAAGACACCTGCTTAACCATTCTCCAGTCTCTTGGTATGTAGGTTTGATGGATAAAGTTGGTAGCAGAGTCTGCTCTACAGTTTCAGCAATCCATTTTTTTTTCCCATCAACTCATTTTTATCAAATCACCCAAAGATGATCTTTCTTAGGGAATTATGTTATACTGTACAAGCCCATAGAGGCTAAAGTGTTACCCAGAATGCAATTTTGTTAGTTTACAATGGAGGTGTGCCTTCCCTGAAATCTGAATGTTCTTGGACTCTTTTTCAAGGACTCACTCCCTGTCTTGCTGTCAAAATTCTTAGACAATCACACTAGCCTCCCTAGTGTACCTAGGGTGAAAGGAAATGCTGGATTTGTTTTGTCAGGTGGAGGTGGGACTTGGTGCCATCCTGTTCCTGGCTGGTAACCCTGTGCCAGTCACAATGACCCTTTGCTATTGTTGGTGTTGAATAAACAATGGCAAATCCATAACCTTCAGCAATCTTCTTAGACTCAGTCCAGGCCACCACCTTCCCTTTGGCCTTTGTCATGTTGCAGTTAAACAACTGCTTATTTTACCTTAGCCCTCATTTTGCCTGCTTGATGGAGATTTACAACACTCATTCTGATTTGTGGAATAGTCTGTATAATTTTCTCAAAAGTTATGAAAGAGGCTGGCCATTTAGTTCAGTGGTTAGAGTGCTTGCTTGGCAAGCACAAGGCCCTGAGTTCAATCCCCAGTGCAAAAAAAAGTTGTGAAAAACCTGAGTATGTACCTCAATGGTAGACAGTTTGCCTAACATGCACAAAGTACTGGGTTCCATTCCCAGCACTACACACATGGACAAACATATACACAAAATGTTGTGAAATATGATGCACATATAGAAAATATGGTGCATAAAATGATTAATCACAAAGCGAATACTTGACTAACCATTTACCCAAGTGAAGAAATGGAACAGCGCCTGCTTCACGGAACCCCATCTGTCCCTTCCCATGACAAATCTCCTCTCCCCCATCCTAATCTTTATTTAATCCCTTCCTCCTTTATACTTATAATTTTACCATCAAAACATGCATTCTCAAATCCTGTGGCCTGCATCTGCATCTGTGTGTGCCTGATGTCTCACAAGTGCTGTTTGAGTTGTTGCACGGTGCTCATTCATTTTCTTTCCATCCTGTGAACAGAACACAATTTATTTATCCATTCTTTTATTAGTGGACTTTTGAACTGTTTCCATTTTCAGAATCAGTTTGTCAAATTCCTTTTTTTTAAAAAGTGGTACTATGGGGTGAACCCAGGGCTTCCACACTGAACTACATCCCCAGCACTTTTATTTTGTATTTCGAAACAGGGTCTCACTAAGTTGCCAGGCTGGACTCAAATTTGTGATTCTCCTGTCTCAGCCTCACAGAGTGCTGGAATTACAGGTATGCACACTATGTTTTTTAAAAATAACTTTAAAAAAAAATCAAAAACAAAAGCAAAAACAAAAATAACTTTCGGGATTTTCATCAGGCTAGTATTGAATCTCTAGGTAAGTTTGAGAACTGACATATTTTAGTTTCCTGATGTAATTAGAGGTCTTTCTTTGCATATATTTTTCTAGTTTTATTCCTAGGCATTGATGTTTTTAAAGCTTTTAGTTGTTAACTCTTTCATTTTTTGATTGATTGATTGATTGATTGATGGTTTTAGGAGATAAGGTCTTGCCATGTAGCCCAGGCTGGACTTGAGCTCACAATCCTCCTGCCTCAACCTACCATGTGCTGGGATTATACACATGTACCACCATACCTTGCTTGTGTTATCCTGTTGTATAGTGCTGGTTTCAACTTGCTGATATTTACTCTAGAATCTTTGCACTTATAGTCAAAAGTACAAGTGATCTGTACTGTTTTTCTTGGGTGTTAGTATGAAATTACATGAATGCCAGATGTAGTAGTGCACACCTGTAATCTCAGCTATTCAGGAGGCTGAAGCAGGAGGATCACAAGTTCAAAACCTACCTAGACAATTTAATAAGACCCTGTCTCAAAAATAAAACTGAAAGGGCTGGGACTATAGCTCAGTGCTCCTTGAGTTCAATCCTCACTACTGGGGCCAGGGGGAGTTACTAACCTAGAACTTTAGTTCGTGGTTATTTTTCTACTTTCTGGAAGAAGTGTAAGTTAGCAGTATTTTTCCATTAGTGTTTGGTAGATTTCCTGTTGAAGTAATTTGAGCTCTGAATTTTCATCACAAGATATCTTAAAATTGTAGGTTTAATTTCTTCAACAACCTTTGGATGAATTATTTTCGATTTCTTTTTGTATTAGGTTGTAATTTTCTGCAATTCCATTTTACTCAGTCTTCAAGTTTACTGGCATAACTTTATTCATAATATATCCGTATATTTGTGGTAAAGTCCCCTTTTCATTTCTTTATTTGTGTCTTCTCCTGGGGATTTAGCTCAGTGGTTAGAGTGCTTGCCTAGCAAGCACAAGGCCCTGAGTTGGATCCCCGGTACCAAAAAAAAAAAAAAAAAAAAAAAAAAAAAAAAAAAAAAAAAAAAAAAAAAAAAAAAAAAAAAAAAAAAACCCAAAACAGAAAAAGCATATTTGTGTCTTCTCTCTCTCTTTTTTTTTGGTGGGGGTGGTGTTGGGGCTCAAACTCAGGGCCTTGTGCTTGCTAGGCAAGTGCTCTACCACTGACCTAAATCCCCAACCCTATTTGTGCTTTCTCTTTTTCTTCTAGTTAGTCTCATTAAGTGCTAACCGATTTTATTAGTCACTCCAACTTAGGCTCTTATCTGTCTGGTATGTGTTGCATTTTGTATTTATTTATATTTTTCAATTATTTCCTCCCATCTACTTCCTTTGGATTTATTTTGCTATTCTTTTCCTAACATCTTAAAATGAATGTTTAGTTCATTATATTTCAGTCTTTCTTCTTCTCTAAAATGTATAGTTAAAATTGTAAATTTGCCTTCAAACATGGTCTTAACTTTATTCTACAAGCCTTGTTGCATTTTGAAAAATTATATATGCACTTCTCCCTTAGTATTCATGAAGGATAATGTGAACACTCAAGTCCTTATATAAAATGGCATAAATTGTGCATATAACCCTTGGACATGCTTCATTTTTTTCTTACCTGTCTTCCTGAGACTCCAGTTAAGCACGTTAGATATGATATTCTTAATGTATGATTTATGTCTTAGCTATTCTTTCAACATTTAATGAAATATATTTTCCATTTGTCAATTCATACTTAACTACAGATTTTTTTATTTTGACTATTAACTCAAAGTTAACCATAAAAACTTACTTTGACTTGTATGTCAAAGTTAGGCAATACTGAGAGAAGTTGCTGAATACAAACACACACACACACACACACACACACACACACACATGTACACACATACTTTCACCTAAGCAGGCAGCAAGTCACTAGGGAGAAAATGGGTACCAGGAAGCAGACATGACCTGCCCAGCAGCAGGCATCAGTTTGTCTTCCCCTTCAGCCACCATTGATTCAACTGTCAGAGCGTCAGTGGCCTCTACTGGCAGTATTCCCTCTTCCCGGCAACATGGTAATTTCAGAGTATCCTCATGCTCTATGAAAGACCGTTCAGTATCTTCAGAGACATGCAACGCACTGATGCTCAGTGCTCAGGGGCAGTAAAGTAGGCCAGGGTTTTATGCTGAAATTTCTGCTAGAAGTTATAGGTCGTGTCAACTATGAGTATTAGTGTATCAATTTTTATTGGCTCCTTAGGCTTTCTCTCAAATACAAACCACTTTCTTCTATTAATTGCTCTTTAGATATAAACATATTTTTTAAAAAAGAAAGTTTTCTCAAGAACATCATGGTCAAAAACAAGTGTCACATTAACATGTTGATGACATTTTATGAAGAACAAAGTGTTTACAATATAACCAAGTGAGGTGAAAAAACACTATTAGTCAGCCTTTCATCACTGAGACAAAATACCTGACATACACAACTCATGGTTTCAGTCTGTAGTAGGCTGGCCAGGAGGCAGAAGAAACATCAATGAACAGGAGACAGAAAGTAGGAGGAGCCAGGGAGAGAGGAAGGGGTGGGAACAAGGGCATACTCTTCCAGGTTATGCTCTCAACAACCTGCATCCTCCAACCAGACCATGCCTCTTAACAGCACATTTAGCTATGAGCTCATCAATGGATGAAGACATTAATGAGTTAGTGTCCCCATGATCTAATCACTTCTCAAAGCCCCACCTTTGAACACTTGAGTCTTTGGCCAGGGCATTTTAGATCTAAATTGTTAACATGCTGTCAAAAGAAGTTCTTTTTTCAGGGGTAAATGAAACGTATTTTACAAATACTATGCAAGTCTCATGGAGCACAACTAATCCTCATTTCACTAACTCACTCTTCAGCTGTGTCTAATTTTCTGTTAAATTTTTCCATTGACTTTCTAATTTTGGTCATGCTGGGTTATTTTTAGTTCTAAGGTTCCTACAGTTTCTATTTGATTCTTTTTCAAAACTTTTCATAGTTTTTAAAAATGTAATTTCCACTTTCATGACAAAATTTTCTTTTTTTGGGGGGGTGCTGGGGATTGAACTCAGGGCCTTGTGCTTGGAAGGCAAGCACTCTAACCACTGAGCTAAATCCCCAGCCCACATGACAAAATTTTCGAGCATGGTCTCTGTCTTCTTGACAGAGTAAGCAGAGTTCTTTGCACAGTCTGCATCTTACTTAAAGATCCAGGGGTCCCACAGAGCTGTTTCTGTCATTCGTCATTCCTATTGGTTCCTCTTCTTTCTGTCAAGCCATCTCATGAGCCTAATTCTCTCTGTAATGGATAATGTATATGAAAAATTATTTGTAGGAGTAAATGGGGCCTAGGATGATGCTCTCAGATCCTAAAGAGGATTTTGCTTTCTTTTGCCAGGTGCCTGGAGACATGAGCCACCTGGGACTTCCTTTGGCCAATCTTCAGGCCAAATATTTTCTGGGCTACCTAATGCAGCTGGGCAGCCATGATGTGGCAGCTGCATTACTTCCAGGCTGCCCTTCCTCCTGGGGTGCTGCTCTTTGAAATCAGAGCCCAAACCAGGAAATGGCTTACTGGGCCTCTGGTAGTTGACAGGCCCTAGACCTTTCCCCCCTTAATCCTTGGCAATATCTCTGTATCTCTGAATATCTCTTTTGAATATCTTGGAATATCTCTGTATCTCCAGTTTTGCCTTTTCCAAAATGTCAATATTGTAATTATATAGTTTATAGCCTTTTCAAATCAGTTCTTTCACTTAGAAATGTGCATTTCAAATTTCTCCAGTTCTTTTCATGGCTTGATAGCTCTTTTTTTTTTTTTAGCACTGAATAATATTCCACTGTTTGTACATACAATACTAGTACAGTTAGAAACAAAGGAGCTCAGTGAGCCACTCCCTTCCCCAAAAGCTCAACTATAAACATGACCATTTTAAGGACCATCCAAGTTTCCACCTTCTTAGAGGAGGAACAAAGCATAATAGCTAAAAGCCTAAGTAATCGCCCTGCCTTAGTGGGCAGTGTTCTGATGCCAGTGAGAAACTCAGTGGGAGGCACCTAGAAAGTTGGAGACGGCTACCCTTTAAATCCAAGGAGCCTGAGTTAGCAGGCACACCATTCACACACCATTCCCTTTTCGCTCTTCACTTGTGTGTGTTTTCTGGCCCCTTTGCTCTTTGCTCTTACCCTTTTCCCTTCCCCTGGTCCCAGCTGCTACCTTCCTGGTGATCACCAATAAACGCAGCTACCTTCTACCTACTATGGAGTGTGCGGTTGGAATTCTTTCCTCATTGTACACAAGAACTTGGACTATTTCTGGCCCACTCACTGTACCATGGTTTATGTACCTATCGACATACTGCATGGAATCTTGACTGCTTCCAAGCTTGGGCACTTATGAATAAAGCTGCTACAAACACATATATGAATGTTTTGTGTAGACATACGTTTTCAAGTTACCTGGAGAAATCCTGACAAGCAGGATAGCTGTATCATATGGTAAGGGTAGGTTCAATTTGTGAGAAGTTGCCAAACTGTGTTCTACAGTGGCTGTGACATCTTACATTCCTACCAGCTATGAAAGCGGGTTCCAGGTGTTCCCCATCCTCACCAGCACTTGCTGTTTGTATTTCTCTTTCAAATGTTCTGGGTCTGGCTATCCTAACAGATACGTGTGGGTATCTTCCTATTGTTTTAAATTGCTTTTCTCTGGAGTATTTCGTTTTTGAATGCTCCCTACTCGTTGAGTAACTGTCTTTCATCTCTCTTTTCTCCCTTTTTTGCCATCTTTAAATAAGTTGTCATCTCTTAGTTTAAACTCGGTTTCTTTAATTCTTTACAGTAGCTGGGTTTATGATTGCCAGGAGCTTCATTTTCTAGGAGGGCAGCAGCTCACAGTCCACCTCCGGATGTAACATTAATAGGTGCATCGGCTGGGAATTTAAGAGAAGACATCTGAAAACCACTTAAAGCTATATGCCTTCCCAAGATGAGAATGCCTGATATGTACCTCCTGAGCAAGGAGATTGTTAGACCCCTGAGAACAAACAGGAGGCAGCCAGTGTACATCCTCCTAAAGGAGGGTCACTAAAGGGAAAACTGTTCCCATGTTTCCAGGGAGGCTGTGACCCATTCTGGCAGATGACACAAGTGCCAGAGGATGAATTAAGAGCTAACAGGCTCTGATCATGGCCCCAGAAAGAATCCCTGAGGAGCCTTGACTGCCTTTTACATTTTAGGAGGTAAATTATTATCATTGACAAAGATCTCACCTTAACTTGGTCTTGAACATCCAACAACAGGAGGACATAGCCAGAGATATGAGTAATAATGATGTAAGCCAGACACACAGGGGGAAATCTCCAATCACTGACCCCTGCTAAAAATCTTCAGGGCCAGCTGGTTGCAACTGTTATTCCAACCCATTAAAAATAATATCTAACATGGCCCCAGTCTACCTTTCCATTCTGTTGCTCATGCTTTAGTCATACATGCCTTTAATCTTTTGGTAAAACTCCTTTTTCTTTTCCTTTACCTAGGGGCTGCCAAACCCCAAGTGGTCATACAGACGAAAATCACTGTAAAGCTGCCAGACTTCTTCTACTGAAGCCCATTGGACAAAACCATCCTGCTGAAGATTTCCATCCACTGCTCTCCAGCTACAACCCCATTCAGCTCAACAGCAGTTGGATAGTCATCTCAGAGGGGAGAATGTAGGGACAGGGTTCCCCATAGGTTTGGAAAAGGTAGGGTAAAGGCCTCATTGAACATTGTTAAAAATTAATAGATAATTTTGACCTCTACAACCAGATTCCGAAAGGCAAAGACAGCTATAATCCAATAGTTAGAAACATAAAGGCGCAGCTAGATTCCAACCATCAAAGAGACAAAGGCAAAGGAACTAGTTCCCAGGTAGTGTGATTAACATAAAAATCACAAACTTCCCCTTTATTTGATCCTCACATCTACATAACCTGCTCCTGAGGCACCCACCTATTATCTTACTCTCTACCAAAGGACAAAGAAAGGTCACATGGCTAAGAGAAATTCGAGGCAATGGTGACAGACAAGCCCAGGAATCAATCAGGTTCCAAGGGCCAATACAAGGAAAAACCCCCAATAAAAGGGGACTACAGAAAAGGGTCCAAGAGTATTTCTCTTTCAAATGCTCCCATCAAGTAGCTACCTATCATCTCTCTTCCCCCCCCTTTTCATCATCTTTAAATAAATTGTCTTCTCTTTTAAAAAAATTATGTTACTCTAACAATGTTATGTGGAGCATCTTTTCATTTTTTTTTTAAAATTTTTTATTTTTACCAAGAACATGTAATGGTACATTGTATACATAATGATCATAATCAACATGGTTATTTTGTACCTGTACATGATACATCTTGGTTTTCCCCCCTCTTCCCCCCCTTCCCCTCCCCTGTCTTCCATTCACCCACCCCTCCCTATTTGCAACAAGTGTAGTTACACTTTACCATTTTTTCCCTTTTCATCTTACTTTTCTTTCAACCTTCTTCTTTCTCCCCCTGGAGCATCTTTTCAAATGCTGTTTTGTCATCTGTATATCTTCTTTGGGGAAGTGTCTGTTCAGGTCTTTTGCTCTTTTTTTTTTTTCTTCCCTAGAACTCCAGATTGAACTCAAGGCCTTTGCACTGAGCTACATTCCCAGCCCTTTAAATTTTCTTTTTTTTTTTTTTTTTTTTTTTTTTTTTTTTTTTTTTTTTTTTTTTTTTTTTTTTTTTTTTTTTTTTTTTTTTTTTTTTTAATGAGGCAAGGTATTGTTAAGTCACTAAATTGTCCAGACTGGTCTTGAACTTGCAGTTCTCCTGCCTCAGTCTCTCAAAACGCAGGGACTACAGGCATGTGCCAGCACACCTGTTACAGTTGAGTGGCCAAAAATAGTCCAGGTTTTTGTGTATGACATGGAAAGAATTGCCAAGCATACACTCCAAAGTAGGTAGAAAGTAGCTGCATTTATTGGAGATCTCCAGAAAGGTAGCAGCTGGGACTAGGGAAAGGGAAAAGGGCAGGAAGGGCAAAAAGGATAGAAGCAAAAGGTGAAAGGGTCAAAAGGCGCGCATGCCTCGTGCTAACTTTGGCTCCTTGAATTTAAAGGGTCACCATCTCTGACTTCTAGGTGCCTCCTACCAAGCTTTGCACTGGCACCAAAACATTGCCCACTAAGAGCGATTATTTAGACTTTTTGTTATTGTATATTGTACCTCCTTTAAGAAGATGGAAGCCTGGATAATCCTTAAAATGTTTATGTTTTGGCTTTCCTCTAAGAAGATGGAAGCCTGGATAATCTTTCAAATGATGTTTACGCTTGAGCTTTTAGGGAAGGGAGTGGCTCACTCAGCTCTTTTGTTTCTAACTGTACTACACCCAGATCCTTTTATAATTTTGAGACAGGGTCTTGCTAAATTGCCCAGGTAGGACTTGATCCTTCTGCTACAGCCTCCCAAGTGCTGCAGTTGCAGGCATATGCCACCATGCCCAGTCATGCAATGGAATATTATTCACTCATAAAAAGGAATGGAACACTGACACATGATACAACCTGGATAAATTTTTGTCCATGTTTTAAATTCAGTTGTTCATTTTCTTACCGTTGGATTTTAAGAGTTCTTTGTGTATTTTGGTTTTTTATTTTCTTTGTGTATTTTGGATAATAGTCCTTCATCAGCTGTGTCTTTTGCAAATACATTCCCCCAGTCTACATCGTGTCTTTTCAATCTCTTGATGGTACATTTCACACCATTTTTAATTTTATTGAAATCCAGACTATCAATTATTTCTTTCATGAATGGTGCCCTTGTTGTTTTATCATAAAAGTCGTTGCCATGCCCCAAAATACCTAGGTTTTCTTCTATGTTACCTTCTAGGAGATTGTTAATTTTATGTTTTTTGTTTGTTTGTTTGTTTGCTGTGCTAAGGATTGAACTCAGGGCCCTGCACTTGCTAGGTGAACACTCTAACCACTGAGCTAAATCCCTAGCCCCTACCTAGGTCTTTTTTAAAAAGACCTATTTTTCTCATAACAACTCTCTATATATTTTGTTAGATTTATACCTATTTCATGCTAATATAAATAGTATTGTGTTTTTAATTTCAAATTTCATTTGTTCACTGCTGATATATAAAAAAGCAGTTAGGGGCTGGGGATTTAGCTCAGTGGTTAGAGTGCTTGCCTTGCAAGCAGAAGGCCCTGAGTTCGATCCCCAGCACCAAAAAAAAAAAAAAAAAAGCAGTTAGTTTTTATATAGTATTAACATTGTGGTCTAGAACTCAGCTATGATCACATATTGATTACTTATTATCACTTATTTGAGCTTTTGGTTTATTCATTTGGATTTCCCACATAGATGATCATGCCACCAGGATAGTTTCATTTCTTCCTTTCAAATCTGTATCCCTTTTGTTTCCTTTTCTTACATTGTGTCAGCAGAGACTTCTGATACAGAGTGGCAAGAGTGGATATTCTTGCCTTTTTCCTGATCTTAATGAGAGAACTTCCAGATTCTCACCATGAAGTGTGACCTTAGCTGTAGGTTTTTTTTGTTTTGGGCAGATGCTCTTTAGATAGTTGAGGATATTCCTAGGTGGCTGAGAGTTGTAATCATGAATAGGTGTTGGATTTTGCCAAATGCTTTTTCAAATTTATAGGTATAGTCAAAGGGTTTTTGTTTTGTTTTGTTTTTAATCCTTTGAGCCTGCTGATGTGATGAATTAAATTAACTGATTTTCAAATGCTGAACCAGCCTTGTATACCTGGAATAAATACCACTTTATAGTGGTGTATAATTCTGTTTGTGCATTGTTGTATGTGATTTGCTAATATTTTCTTGAGGACTTTGCATCTATGTTCATAAGAGGTATTGTTCTGTAGTTTTCTTGTAATGTCTTTGTGTGGCTTTAATTTTAGGGTACTGCTGGCCTCACTGAATAAGTTAGGAAGTATCCCTTCTGCTTATCTTGTGAAACAGATTTCAGAGAATTGGTTGTAATTTCTTTCTTAACTGTTTAGTAAAACTCATCAGTGAACCCATCTGGGTTTGGTGCTTTCTGTTTGGAAAGGTTATTAATTATTGATTCGATTCCTTGTCTATTGAAATTTCTTTTTAAACTGCCCTGTATATTACTGTAGATTGCTATAATTATTCATTATAAATTGATTTTTTTTTCGAGACAGGATCTTACTGTGTAGTCCGGGGTGGCCCTGAACTTGCAGCGATCCTCCTGCCTCAGCCTCCCAAGTGCTGGGATTACGTGTGTGCCACCAAGCCTGGTGTAAGTTCATTCTTTTCAGTTCTGAATATTTAGAGTGACATTTTATTTCTGAGTTCTTAGTTTCTATGGTTGCTTCAGGGTAGAGTTTGTGCTCCTCATCTTACTGCACTTTTTTTTTTCTTTTTTTGAGACAGGGTCTTGCTGTACAGTGCAGGTTGCCCTTGAACTCACTATGTAACCCAGGCTGGCCTTAAATTTGCAATGATCCTCCTGCCTCTGCCTCCTGAGTGCTGGGATTGTATGAGCATCACCACCCCTGGCTTACTGCACTTATTATTATAATTTTTTTTTTTTATTGTTAGCCTCACCTCATCCAGGTGAATCATTTCACAGATTACTGAAGGAATTAAAAGAGATTCCACCACACAGGCTGAGGAGGAGACACTCTTTGACTGTCCCAATCCTTTTCTTTAAAGCTTTATTGAGATATAGTATATATATCATAGCATTCATCACTTAGTTTTTTTGTTGTGGTTGTTGTTTTGTTTTGTTTTGTTTTTTGGTACCAGGGATCAAACTCAGGGAGTTGTGCTTGCAAGGCAAGCACTCTAACCACTGAGCTAAATCCCCAGCCCCTGTTGTTGTTTATTTGAGGCAAGGTCTCGCTTGTAGTTCAGCCTGGCCTTGAACTCACTATGTAGCTCAGGCTGGCCACAAACTTAAGGGGGATCCTCCTTGGCTCAGCCTCCCAAGTGCTGGGATTACAGGCATGAGCCACCACACCCGGCTCATTGATCAATTAAAGTGTACAATTTGATGGCTTTTTATAGGGTCACAGTGTTGTGTGACCATCACCACAATCAATTTCAGGACATTTTTATTAACTCAAAAAGAAATGCTGCGTCTCTATCACTTTCCTAGTTCTTTCCCTCCTTAGCCCAACTGTAGCTAACCACTAAGCTATTTTCTCCATCTATGGACTTGGCTGTTCTGGACATTTCATATAAATGGAACCTACAACATGGGATTCTTTGTGTGACTTCTTTCATCAAGCACAATGTTTTCAAGATTTATCCACGCTGTGGCATGAGTCGCTATTTCCTCCAGTTTTTATGGAGGAATAATATTTCAGGGCATGGATATACCACATTTTTTTTTTTATCACATTTTGTTTATCCATTCACCAGCTTATGAACATTTGGGTTATTTCATTATGAGTTATTACAAATACTGCTTTTTGAACATTCCTGTCCGAATGTTTGTGTGCATGCAGGCTTTCATTTCTGGTGTGTATACCTGTAGGAGTGGAATCGCTGGGTCACATAGTCATGATGTTGAAACTTCTGAGAAACTTCCAGGCTGCTTTCTGCAATAGCTGCCCCATTTTACATTCCTACCAGTGACGTACAAAAGTTCCATGTACTCATCAACACTTGTTATCCTCTGGATTTCTAATTGTGACCCCCTTAGTTGGTGAGAAGTAGATCTCTTTGCATTTCCCTCTTGAGTGTTGCCAACATCTCCTGGCCTGTTTGGAATGCCAATGCTACCTTTGAGTTTTTTACATCTGGTTCTGCTTTCAGCTCACCTGCATCGCCTTCTCCCACCAGGACAGAGGGGAATCCAGAGCTCATTCTGCAAAAAGAAAGACATTGCTCCGCTTTTGTCAGCCAGACTGACAAGTGCTTTATGCTTCATTAGAATTTCCTCCCATTTCAGGTTTTCCATTAAGAAACAGATTTCACTGATTGTTCTTTCTTTCTTTTATTTTGGTGCTGGGGATCAAACTCGGGGCCTTGCACCTGCTAAGCAAGTGCTCTACCACTTGAGCTAAATCCCCCACTGATTGTTCTTTAACGTTTAAAATTACTCTCCTCATTTTTCCTCATTAAACAAATGCATCTCCCTCAATTTATATACAGTTTTTAAAAATCTCTCTCCTGGAGAGGTAAGAGCCAGTTCATTATGGAGCACACCCACAGTCCCAGCACTCTGGGAGGCTGAAGCAGGAGGATCAAAAAGTCAAGCCCAGCCTGAGTGACTTAGTGATAGCAAGACCCTGTCTCAGAATAAAACATAAAAAGAGGAATGGAGGTGTGGCTCAGTGTGAAGGCCCTGTGTTCAGTCTCCAATACCACACACACATACACACACATACACACACATACACACATCAACCAACCAAAGTCCTTCCCTGGACACTGGGGCCTGATTTCCCTGCCACAGCACAGCCTCTCCCACCTGCTTCTTCCCTGTGCTTTCCAAGTCCTGGCTTTGTTGGCTGCTCCCCCACCCTTTGCAGGCATGTGTGCCAGGGGTCTGAGCAGCAAGCTGGTTTCCTGTGTGATGGTCAGCAGCTCGTGGACTGGTGAGGAAGGCTGAAGCTCTGCCCAGAGCAGTGCATGACAGGGGCCCCAGCCCAGCCAGGTGGGCATCGCCACATTGCCCCAAGCCACAGAGGTACAGCTGGCCCACCCAGAGCAGTAAGGCTGGAAGAATTGCTTCTAGGGCCAAGAGTCTGTCCTGGGAACTAACTGGCCCAAACCTTCCCCGTTTTGGCAATTAAAGAATTGAATAAGAGAAGAGCTTCCATCTTCTTCCTCACCTACTACCCTTTGTATGATACCAAAGAAAGTAGGAAACAGCACAGTGCTTTTATAAATAAAAGCACTCCATACTCTTTAATGAAATTCCTTTTACCAGTTTGTTTGACTGCCCTACCAGCCAGTCAGGGAAGATGAAACATTTTTACAGGGAAAAACATCCTATGGTGATAGTCAAACAGAATGGAGAGAGAAACCAAAGAGCTGTTGTTTGGTTAATGGGATGACAACTCCACTTCAAAGATACCAATTTCACCCATGGGCTGTGAGACAGGTGCTTAAAAAGGTAAGTGAAGGGAGCTGCCATCTGTGCCAAAACCTTCTCAGCCACCAAGCCGGTCCTGGGCACTTTCTGCTGCTGCACCAATGGGCACATCTTGCTAGGGCTTGCAGCCTTGTACCTTCTACTCCCAGATAGAACCTCCTATCCAACACAGCAGCCCATGTGGGCTGTTTTTGCTACCAGGGGAGGACCCCCGAGCTCATTACGTCCACACAGAACCTACATTTTTCTATACCACAGGAGCAGCACACCCTTTTTGGGAGGCAGAGCCAGGAAGGGGGTTATGGGGTCCACAAAAGGGTTGGAGTCTGTAGTTATCCCATCTACTTCTTCATTCTTCCAGCAACTGTCCAATGACATATTGATAAAGACTAGTGAGTGGAAATTCTTCTGGGCTTGAGCTGCTGGTTCGAGATTTGTGGGAAATAGTCATCTCTGTGGAATTATTAATTCTAGGCAGGAATGTGGTAGGACTGTCAGTCCCTGGGAGGGGATGAGTGTTCTATGGGGACCAGGAGACCTAGACCAACCTAAGCACAGGGGAAAGCAATGTAGAGGAAGACACTGGTGGGCTGACCTCAGAAGGATAGAGTGTGCTTCAGGGAGAGGGGGCTTCTGAGAAAAGCACTGTAGGGTAGCAAAGCCCAAAGGAGCTCAGGCCAGGCAGTTGGATGTGGAGAAGGGCAGGCAAAGGAGTCAGGGTCCCAGTGACTCCTGATAGGCAGGTTAACCAGCTCTGATACACCGGCCCAGGTTTCAAAGGCCCAGGTGTCAAAAGCTTCTCTGTTGTTCTGTCTACTCCCCAGGTACTCCACAGGTCCTGCCTGCTCCTTCCCCTATGCAGAGTTCCACTTGGATTTATTTGGGTCACTCTCCTCAAGGTGTCTCCTTTCAGCCTGGCTGTCCCGAATGTTCTGTACTCCTGGCCCTGGCTCCACATCCACAGCCATCCTGGAGAAAGAGAGCTTTGCATCACACAGGTATGCAGTCTGGGCCCTCAGCCTTTACCGAGGGACAGCTGGCCTGGCAGATCCCAAATGAGCACCTATCCAAGGTAAGAAACCAGGGACATCCTTTTCAGGATTGTGATCTGCAACTACACCAAGCAAAGATTTACCTCTCCTCAGACACCAGTGTTCCCAAATTCCCAAAAAGAATGTTCCTAGATTAAAATAAGTCTCATGCAGGTTGTCCTACTGTAAAAGAAAGCAGGGGATGGTGAAAAGTAATTTATTTGCTTTATGGGAAGACTTCCACAAGCTTCTAACACTTTCGAAAGAACTAAAGTGATACCCCTAAAGCTCTTCAGCCCCAAACATTTGATGACTGCCAGAGATATGAATGGTGCCCTTCTAGCCCCTGGAGCATGCACACAGAACTCTGCTCCTGTGGAGTCGCCCTGCTAGTGTGGGCTTCCAGCAATAACTATACAGGCAGAACATTTTAGCTGGTGATAAAAAAGATCGAATAGGATAATGTGGTTGAGAGAACCAGGATGGAGTTTTGAGGAGGTGACGCTGAGAGGAGATAGGAAGGGTGGGAGTGTCTAGCATGTTAGAAGGGCATGAAGAAGAGCATGATAAGAGGTTTTATAGGGGAGGAGAGGCATAGCACATGGGTCTTGTAGCCATAGTAACAGGTTGGGATTGTTACTCTAAGAATAAGGGGAAGCCATCAAAAGTTTTAATGGAGAAGTGACATGAATTGATTTATACACTGGGCATTTCAGTTGTGCTCTCTGTGGAAGGTGAGCACAAAAAGAGAGGGTGTGCACAATACTGCCATGTGATACTGATTGCAACCAATTTATCTGACCCTTTGTTTAAAAGAGAGAACAGGTCTTGGGCTGGGGATTTAGCTCAGTGCTTAGAGTGTTTGCCTTGCAAGCATGAGGGCCTGAGTTCGATTTCCGGTACCAAAAAAAAAAAAAAAAAGTGAGAGAACAGGTCTCAAAAAGCCAGGAGGCAAAAGGCCAGGAGGCCTGCTGGGGGACAGGGGAGAAATCTGGCTGGAAAGGAACAACCCATAGTCCTAACCTGCCCCCTCCCCACCAAGGAGAGAGCTGAGAACTTAAAGTGGAAAAGATCAGACTGAGTGTCCCTCAGGCATCTGGCTCTTCATATATATTAACCCAGTAAGTTCTAACAGACTCACTGAGATGGGTATATCAGTTATCTCTTGCCATGTACCAAATCTCCCCAACCGTATTACACTGAAACAGTGAACATTTATATCTCATAGTTTCCATAGGTCAGAAATTCAGGAGCAGCTTAGCTGGGTGGTTCTGGTTCAGAGTCTCTCAAAACACTGTAGTGAGGAGATTGGCCAGAGCTGCCAGCCTCTGGAGGTTCTACTAGGGCCGGAGGAGTCACTTCCAAAACAGCACCCACCCATGGCTGTTGGCTGGCGGCTTCAGTTCCTCACCAACAGGCCTCTTCATGACACAGCAGCTGGCTGCCCCCAGAGCAAGGGATCTAAGAAAAAGAGAGGGAACAAGCAGGAAATCACGTCATCCTTCATGAAGTCTCTGAGCTTGCACAAGTCACTCTGGCTCTATTCTGTCCCTTAGAAGTTAGTCACTAAGTCTAGCCCACGCTTGAGGGGAGGAGAATTAGGCCCCACCTCTTTTTTTCCCAAGTGGTATAGAGGATTGAACCCAGGACCTTCACACTGAATTACATCCCCTGTTCTTCTGTATTTTTTATTTTGAGGCCAGGTCTCTCTGTGTTACTAAGTTGCCTAGTCAAACTTGGAATTCTCCTGCCTCACTAGGCTCCACCTCTTTTTTAAATTTACTTAAGCGATCTGAAGTTCTGTTTATTTATTTTTTTAGTTTATTAGTACATGTGTGTAGTACATAATGTTTACATTCCTTGTGGGAAGTTGGTACACGCATGTAACAAATCTTAATTTCTTTTTTCAACTTCTTTCCCTTCCCTCCCTCCCCACACTACTCATCCTTTGATCCCCCCCCCTTTTTTTTCTTGGTACATGTTTGCAGTACATAATGTTTACATTCCTTTTGTGGAATTGGTACATGTACATAACACATCCCAATTCCTTTTTTTCATCCCCTATCCCTTCCTTCCCCCTTTCCCTTCATTTCTTGATCTCTTTCCCCTTGAGAACAATCTATCTCCCCACTTCCTATTATCTATCTTTCATTTTGCTTTTTATTTTTACTCTGGGTTTCTCATATAAGAAAAACAATGTGACATTTAAGTTTGTATGTCTGATTTATTTCACTTAACATGGTCTTAAGGTACATCCATTTTCCTACAGATGATTCGAGTCTATCTTTTTATGGTAGAGTACTACTCCATTGTATGTAAATACCACAATGTTTTTATCTGCTCATTTGTTGATGGACAGATGTATGGGCCACTTCCAAGATTTAGCTATTATGAATTGTGTTGCCATAAACATGGGTATACATGTATCTCTGTAATATGATGTCTTTAACTCTCAGGAAAATTCTCCACCTCCTCCTCTTAAAGGGAGGGATATCAAAGGACATGCAGGTATATTTTTTTGGGGGGGTGCTAGTAATCAAACTCAGGGCCTTGCGCTTGCTAGGCAAGCACTCTAACCACTGAGCTAAATCCCTAGCCCCTCGTAGGTATATTTTAAACCGCAACAGGCAGCATCATTCCCATCAGAGTTAAGAGTCCTTCATTAATTTGCCCCAGGGCCAACCACAAGGAAAAGGCAGGAATGGGAGTACAGCCCAGGTCTCTAGAGCCTGTGTCCCTTCTCTGGGGCTATGTGGCTTCTGCAGGAAGGAGGTGGTCACAGCACACATGGCATAGGCTTCAGCACAACCCCTGAAAAGATGTCACTAAACACTGTGTCCCTGTGTGGACCGAAACAGATTGGCTGCTACTGCTTTACCATGTAGGCCCTATTTACCCTCCCTAAGCATGCTGACAGCTGTCATGACTGTGAGTGTACTTGTGCCATTGGTTTTTATTTATGTTCTTCCAGCTCTCCGGGTAAACCATACAAGTTTCCCGGGTGCTGGGCAATTTAGCAAAGCAAGCTATTACAGGGTCAGTGCCCTTTGCCTAGCTCCTTTCTTCCTTGGGTGTTATTCCTCAGAAGTTTTCTGACCTCTGCAGCTAGCTTCTGGTGGGCCAAGACCCAAAACACAACATACGTCTCCACAGAGCCTGATTCCACCATGGTCCTGACCAAGGCTCAAATCTAGGCCCAAACTAGGGTTTCCCCCATTGGGATACAGAGACAATGCACTTGGGGGAGATTGCTACCAAGGTACTGATAGGGTTAAGGCACAGAATGGGTCCCAATGCCACCTAACTGTATGCTGTGCAAGGCTTGGAAGGGCCAACCCCCTGGGTGGGTCCCGGAGTGCTCAGCAGCAGGAAAGGGAAGGTGGGTCCAGAGGCCCCTTGTTTCTCCTCTCCCTCCCCTCCCTCATCCACAGCCAGGAGGTGCTTGTGGAACCTTCAAAGAGCCAGAGGGGCCTAGAGCGTTGGTATGCGATAGAACTTGTTTGATCACTCCCAGCTGTACAATTAAAGGCAGATTGCCCACGCTGGCTGAGGGAGTCCACCTTCACGCCACCTTCGCTGTGTGACATAAATGCTCTGGGTGTACTGTCGGCTGGACCATGGCGTCGGGTTGTGCAGCTGCTGACTTCGGGTAGTTTGAGCTTCATGTGACCCATTGTAAAACAGGAGCGATACTGATACCATCTACTTCCCAGGGCTGTTGTGAGGATGGAAGGAGAGGATGTATAGAAAGCTCCTGACTTGGTCCCTGGTGTAGGGCAAATGCTCAGGGACACTGGCCATCTGAGTCCATTGTCACCGTTCAGAGAGGTGTCCCCATTTCACAAAGTGGCTATCACGGAGCTGGCCCTGGAAGGATTTTATGAGGCTGGGCTACTCTGCATCAGCACAGGGACACTGCGGTCCCACCATCATCATCTCTGAGCTCCACTGGCCTTCATTTCCTGCTCTACAAGTCAGATGCAAGGAAGAGAGAGCATCAGGTCTCTTGATGGGGGCATGTGTTCCTAGGCTTCCCGTTGCCATAACAAATAACTGAGAAGATCAGCTTATATTGAGGGAAGAGTTGTTTTGGAGCTTCCAGTCCATAATCATGGGCTCTGTTGTTTGGGGCTGTGGTGAAGCAGTGGGAGCATGTGGTAGAGCAAAATGGCTCACCTCATGGCCAGGAAGCAAAAAAAAAAAAAAAAAAAAAAAAAAAAAAGAGAGAGAGAGAGAAGGGCCTGGGTCCTACTATCCCCCTCAAGGGCAGGTCCCCACCCCTGCCCCTGCCACCAGTTACCTAAGCTCCACATCTTAAAGGTTCTACCACCTACCAACAGCACCACCCTGGGGGCCAAGTCTCCAATAAATGGAAATTTGGGGGCACTTAAAATCCAGAGTACAGCAAGGCATGACAAGGGCCCTCATGGGTCAGGGGTGTGTGGGCCCACTTACATCTGACCACACCGAGATCAATATGTTTCCCTGGTCCAGCTTCTACCTTCCAAGGAGCGTCTTGCTATCAAGGCAGGTAAAGCCTACTGTTGCTGTTATCTGCAGGATAGCACATGGGACCTGGAGTACTTGTGGACTGTGTAGAGGGCTAATGGGAGCAAAGTACCGATCAAAGTTTATGGTCAGCTGCATGCAGGGACAGGTGGAGTAGGTGGGGGAAGCAGAAGAGGCCACAGTGAGCAGGTGAGTACCAGTTCAGATTCTGTCTTCACTATGGGGGAGTCCAACCCCCAGTGCATCTATCGCTCAGCAGCTTTTTTTTTAGGTACTGGGGATCAGACCCAGGGCATCCTACTACTGAGCTATACCCCTAGTCCTTTCTATTTTTTTTATTTTGCAGTACAGTCTCACTAATTGCCCTGGTAGGTCTCAAACTTGTGATTCTCCTGCCTCTGGCTCCCAAGTAGCCCAGAATACAGTCACACGCCACCATGCCCATCTTCTCGGCAGTTTTTGTGCAATACCTCAAACTAGACAGCATGATACAGCTCCACTTTCTCCCCTGATCCGCACAACAAACCTGCCAACTTGTCTTTGGGGTGCCAAGGCTTGTTGTACAACTTAATGGAGTAAACCCTGCAGACATCAGCATTCCCTCCCAATCTGCTGTTTGGCACTAAACAGCTAATATTTCTTTCGAAGATAGAACCATCAGACAGTCCACGCATCTGCGTGTGTGTACACAGAGGCTCAAAACCAACCCATGCTGCTCTTTAAGGGCTTCTGAGTGTCATGTGAACTAAATATGATTTTTTTTCCATATTTACAAGGCCTCTCAGTATTAGCTGGGGCTGACCTTGGCAAACCACTAAATATCTTTGGCCTCAAAAGTAAATAAAAACTGTAGATAGTCAGTGAGCTGATGGCCAAGTCCATGAGCCTCACAGATATCTGTTCCCACCTAGCCATCCTGCAGGCCACCGTATAGCCATTCACCACAGGACACTTGAGGATATCAGGGGGCATCCTCATGTGCCACTGAGCAGCCAGCGGCCCTGAGGGAGGGAGAGTGTTCACACGTACAGGTCTCACCAAGTGCCAGGCACTGTGCTAACTGCTTTCCATGTTCCTGGTGACCCCTGTTTTGTGAGCTTCACTACATTTCTCTGATACTTGTCATATCTTAGGAGGAATTCGAAGTTCTAAGATCAACCTTTCCAGTCACCCTGCTAGTGACTGACAAGGTGTGCTGCTGAGCCTCCCAGTCCCATCTGTGTCTAAATCTCTGCTTGTTGTGGGGCACCCTGTCTCCCCACAGCTGGGGAGGAGATGGCAAGATCGTTGTCACTCCACAGGGAGGAGGTTCAGAGTCCAGGCTGGGACTTAGCTTCGCCCCATTCTACGAGAGAGGGGCCATGGGACATGGAGAGAGAACACAATGCAAACCAAATCCAAGTCACTTCTGAGAACAAAGTCTTCCTGGGGAAGTGCTCAGTAGCGGACCCACACGACCTGCATGCTCAGAAACACTTCACTTTCCACTCCATTCGCATCCTCCTTCTGAGATTTCCACCTTCGTGGCCATTGTCCCCGGGGGCCCCCCGGGACACTGTGTGACTTCCCTGGAGTACTCAGGGTCAGGAGGCCACTGTGGATCTTCCCACTTTGGCGCAATGTGCCCTCTGAGCATGTCAGGCTCTCTAAAGTGGAGCAGAATGGACAGAATCCAAGTACTGGGCTGAATGAGGTCCCATTTTAAGGTCTTAAAATACAGATTGTACCAAAGAGCTTTGTGAGGTACATTGTTTTACCCAATAATTTCTCTAAATAGCATATTCACCACTTCCTGAGAAATGGCTGAGTTTACTAATAGAGCAGCCTGGTATCACTGGGTGCTGTGTGATGGTTGATTTTATATGTTGCCTTGACTAGGCTAAGCGATACCCAGGTAGCTGGTAAATCATTGCTGCTAGATGTGTCTGTGAGGGGTTTTCGGAAGAGATTGACATCTGTATCAGTTAATTCAGTAAAGCAGATGGTGCTCACCAACAGGGCTGGGCATTGCCCAGTCATGAATAGAAAAAGTAGGTGAAGGACAGACAGGCCCCTCTCTGCTGGATGTGGGACATCCTTCTTTTCCTGCCATACTCCTAGTTCTTGGGTCTTCGGACTTATGTCATTGGACTTATGTCCTTCAGGTTTGGATGGGACCTGCAGACTGGCTTTCTTGGGCCTCTAGTTTGTAGGTGGTAATCACTGGATTTCTAGGGTTCTGTAATTATGTAAGCCAATCCATCATAATAAGTCCTTACCTACAGACAATCCCTGATTTACAATGGTTTGGAATTACAATTCAACTTTACTGTGGTGCAAAAGTGATATGCATTCAGCAGAAACCATGTGTTATGGTTTGTATCAAAAAATATTTCCCAAAGCTGGGCAGAGTGGCAGCCTGTGATACCAGCTACTTGGGAAGCTGAGGCAGGAAAATCACAAGCTCAAGGCCAGCCTGGGCAACTTAGTGAGACCTGCCTGGAACTAAAAGAAAAAGATCTGAGGATGTAACCCAGCATTCCTGGGTTCAATCCAACCAGATGAAAGAAAGAAAGACCTCCAAAAGGCTCATGTGTTCAGAGGCAGGGCTTTTGGAAGGTGAGTCTATTGTGAGGATGTTAACCTCATCAATAGATTAATCCATTAATAAGATCATTAATAGATTAAATGAGCTGTTAGAAAGTAGAGTCTAGTTGGAAGAAATAGGTCACTGGGGACATAACCTGGAAGAGTGTATCTTCTTCCTGTCTTTCCTTCTCTCTGCTTCCAGCCTTTATGAGGTGAGCAACATTATTCTGCCATACTCTTCCACCGTGATATTTCTGCCTCACCACAGGCTCAGAAACAATGGCGCCAACCAACCATGGATAGAAATCTCTGAAACTGTGGGCCAAAATAAACTTTTTCTCCTTTAAATTGTTCTCCTCCATGCTAGCAATTTAGCTCAGTGGTTAGAGGGCTTGCCTAGCAAGCACAAGGCCCTGAGTTTGATCCCCAGCACAAAAAAAAAGTTATTCTTCTCCTCAGGTATTTTGTCACAGCAATGGAAATCTGATGGACACACCATGTTTGGAATTTTGAATTTTGATCTTTCCCCAGGCTATTGCTTTGCAGGTCCATCCTCTCTGGAGATGGTGTGCACCAAGCCACAGCTGCTAGCCAGACTCGCAACCATGAGGGGAAACTCCCAACACTCTGCAGTGTGCTGGGTTGCTAAACTCTAATGTTCAGTAGGGTTAGGTGTATTCAATGCATTGTTGACTTATGATAATTTCAACTTACAGGAGCTGGGGATTTAGTTCAGTGGTTAGAGTGCTTGCCTAGTACGTACAAGGCCCTGAGTTCAATCCCCAGCACCAAAAAAAAAAAAAAAAAAAAGGATCAGATAATTTCAACTTACAATGGATTTATAGGGTCATAACCCCCACTGTAAGTTGAGGAACATCTGTAGCCATGCGTCCTGTATTCTGTTTTTCTGGAGGTTCCAGGTTAATATCCTAGGGCTCACATTCCTGAAACTGGCTTTGTCCTCTCAGAAAAATCTTGAACTTTAATACTGACAGATTCCCTGGTATAAAACAGTTTTTTGTTTGCTTATTTGTTTGTTCTTTTTTGTAATACTTTGGATTCAACCCAGGGCCTTTGCACAGAGTTACATTCCCAACCCTTTTTATTTTTTGAGATGTGGGCTCACTAAGTCACTAAGGCACCCAGTCTGGGCTTGAACTTGTGATCCTCCTGCCTTAGCCACCCAGAGTTCTAGGATTGCAGGTCTCTGCCAGCAGGCCTGGCAGAAAACCATTTGCTTCTTTGTTTCTTTGTTGTTTTTTATCAGTGGGAAATTTTAAAAGACACCCAAACTGTCAGGCCTCCTTTCTCTCCTTTGGCCTTGTCACCATCCTGTAGCTCACCTGGTCTGAAGATGTAGCCACAGGTGGGAAACTCCTCATGGCTCCAGCTTTGGCAGTGCCGGTGGAGGTCAGGTCTGGATCTTCCCTGCACATTTCATATTGTTCTTAGTGTCTTCGTTAGATAGCAGTTGGCAGGAATAACAAATGGAACTACTCATGTTGTCACTGCTTCTGAGGGACCCTTGCAGGCCCACACATAAAAGCAACCAGGATCCTGTCTCCCCAGAAACTCACTGTTCACTCTTACTGTTGCTGTGGAAACGGAAGCCTGAGGGAAGACAGCCGAGGGAAGTGTGGCCCCATGGATATGTCCACCTTGGACCTTAGAATGTGATCTTATTTGGAATAAGGGTCTTTGCACGTGTAATTGAGGTAAGGTTCTGGAGAGGAAACCATTCTGGAATAGGACGGGCCCTATTGTGACGAGTCCTCATAAGAGAGAAGGAGAAACAGAGATACAGAAGAGGTCATGCAAGGATAGAGGCAGGACTGGAATGATGTGGCCACGGGCCTGGGAAGGTCTGGAGTCCCCAGGTGTGGGGAGAGGCAGGAGCACCCTCCCTGGAGCCCCAGCAGGGAACACAGCCCTGCCCACATCTTGATTTTGGACTTCCAGCCTCCAGGACTATGACAGAATAAATTTCTTTGTTTTAAACCACCCAGTTTGTGGTGCTTGGTTGTGGCAGCCATAGAAAATAATACAAAGGTGACATTTAAGACATGGCCTGCTAGACAAAGATGAACCTGTGGGGCCTCCTGGTTTGCTCTGGAGAATAGCACATGTGGGGCATGTCCCAAGGTAGGCTGGCCCAGGAGACTCGGCCACAGTGCACTCTCTACCAGGGCCTCAACTTGAGTTTCAGGGAGTGACTCCACATCTACCAGCTTGTAGGCAGACCCCAGAAAGGGGACATGACCTTTGATCATGCAACTCTCTGTGGTAAAGGCCAATTCCCACAGCATTTCCCCTGTTAGGGGATCAAGTCCTCCAGTCCTGAAAGAGATGTGTAGGGCAAGGAGAGTCACACATGTGTCCCCAAACCCCCATTACTTTTTAAAAACAATATTTTTTGTAGCACTGGGGATTGAACCCAGGACCTTCACAGTCACATCCCTAGCCCTTTATTATTTTTTATTTTGAGACAGGGTCTCACCAAGTCACTAAGTTGCCCAAGCTGAGCTCAAACTTGTGATCCTCCTGCCTCAGCCTCCCAAAGTGCTAGGATTGCAGGCATGCTCCACTAGGCCCAGCTAGCTCCAATTACTTTGAGGCCAATGATGGGCTGACAGTTTTCCCATCACAGGGGAACAGAGCTGCCCGGCCCAGATCCAAATGTGACTTGGATCTCAGTATCCACCTTTGCCATGTTCCAACCCAGCCATCACCTGGTTTACCACATCCCCTAAGAGGCCTGAGTCACACGGGGATTTATAGTTGCAAGGACTTAAGAGGGGCCTCAGCTCACATTAGTGCTCTTTCCACCCCTCCGCCCTGTGACCATGCACGCTTGGTCAACAAGGCAACAAGATTGCTAATTATACATGCTTGCCACAGAGGCCTGACTGCTGAGTTACACAATGACGATTCTGTATGTTGCCCCATATACGGGTCAGGAAGACCTCGCTACAGATGTCTTTGCTTCCACTCGGCTGTCTACTTGCTCAGTCTCCTTGGTGCATTGTGTGATCACCTGTTCCCAGCACTGAATGAGAGAAAGCAGTCTGCCCCCTCAGCTTCTGCTGTTGGCTCCATGGAACCTGGGGAGTCACAGCAGTGGCTGAACAGAGCTCAGCCCCACCCTGGCTGCTACACTCAACCCACTGCCGGCCCAGAGGGCATGTGAGTCAGTCATACAAGGGTGTCCAGGCGACTACTTCAGTCCTTGCTTAAAGGCGATGATGATCTGCAGTAGGATTTAATCCTTAAGTGGCAGTAACTCCTCTGACCATTGAGGGTTTTTTTCCCATGATTTCTTTATTCTTTTTTAAATTACAGTAAAATATACACACCATAAATTCACCACCTTAACCATTTTTATGTGTACAGTTCATACATACCTTCATAATGTTGTGCAACCATCACCACTATTTCCAAAACTCTTTTAATCTTTCTGAACTGAAACTCTGTCCCCATTAGGCATCAACTTCCCATTCTCTCCTCCTCTATCCCCCAGCAGGCACCATTCTACTTTCTGTCTCTGTAAATTTGACTACTCTGCATAACTTGTACTGTGTTTGTATTTTCGTGAATGATTTATATCATTTAGCATGTTGTCAAGATTTATCTATGTTATAGTATGTGTCAGAATGTCCTTTCTTTTCAAGGCTGAGTAATAATCCATATTTATATCCACCAATGTTTGTTATTTTCTGGTCTGTTTCGTTTTTTAGTAGCCATCCTGATAGGTAGTATTTCATTACTTTCCTTTCCCTAAGGATCAGTGATATTGAATATCTTTTCAGGTACTTATTGGCTACAGTATTTCCATGTCTTCTTGGGATTAATGTTTATTCGAGTCCTTTGTCCTTTTTCCTTTGCCCATTTTTAAATTGGGTCATTTTCTTTTTGTTGAACTTTAGCTTTCTATATACTCTGGATATCAATCTCTTATCAGATACTATATATGATTTGCAAATATTTCTCCTGTTCTGTGGGTTGTTTGTTTACTCTGTTGACAGTTTTTTGTTTACTTTGTTTTGTTTTTTGTGGTGCTGAAGATCAAGCCCAGAATCTTGTGCATGCTAAGCAAGCACTCTGCCTCTGAGCCACACCTCCGACACCTATTAGTGTCTTTTGATGCAAAATTTTAAAAATTTTTTCATGAAGTTCAATTTGCCTATTTTTTCTTTTGATTATTATTTTTTTCATTGTTTTAAAAACAGTTTTAAATTATGCAAGTAATGCAAAAAATAAATTTTTAAAAGTATTTGTTTTCTTTCTATTTTTTGACACAAGATCAAATGACTCATACTTCTTGGTAGATGGTTGATCTCTGCATTGGTCTGTTCAAGGACTTTCTTTTGTTAAGATGTAGCCGCTTGTAGCCTGTGGGCAAACTCTCTGTGCCTCCCACCTCTGAAGCTGCTATTTGCAGTTTCCCTGGGGCAGAAACCCAGATGTGGGCAGGTGGGCACCCAGATGTGGGCAGGTGAGGAGAAACTCAGATGTGGGCAGGTGGCCAAGATGACAGTGCAAGCCCAAAAGGCAGCCATGAAACCAAGTTTAGGGGTAGAGGCAAAGCCCAAGGGCCTGTTGCTAGGAAACAGAGGTTCTCAGGCCACTGTTTAAATCCAGACTAACTTAATTGGATATCTGGCTTTAGTTACCCATCCCATGGAATTGGCCAAATGCAAGTAGATAGAATGCTGAGCTGGGCCTTTGGGGTGTGTTTTGCCAGAAAACCCCAAGTCTGGCAAACACAAAATATCACAAATCTCCTAGGTTTTCTCTTATGCCAACAAAAAGCAGACTGCTGCAGGCGTTGAATACCGTCCAGAAAGGGTAATCTCCCCAGTGCCCAGCTCCGAGGGTCCCAGCATAGTCCCCTAATGGGTCTGAGAGAACCAAGGACGTGGTAGATCTTCCAGACAGCAGAATGGTGGGGCCTCACTCCGGCCACCAGCCACTGTAGGAAGCTGAGATTAGGCCAGGACTGAGGGATGGAGAGAAGCCAGACTTGGAGTTTGTTATTTGAAATCCTGAAGCCAGAGGTGTCTGAAGCCAGGCATAGGACTCAGGCTTGGCTCCATCGTTGGCAAGACCTTGTACAAAATGAAAATGTGGGCCTTGTTCAAAAACAGGGGCAAAGTGCCACTGAAGTTACTAATGTGAAATGCTTTGTTCTCTTTTCCGTGGTCTCTTTCTCTCTCAGCTTCCCATGGTAGTTTTTATTTGCCATTCAGTCACTCTAAGTAAAGGAAAATTAACTCGCTGAATTATTACCATGAACTTTACTGTTCAGGTTTATATTATGCATTGCTGATTTTAAATGCAAATACGAGAGCAATTAATGTGTAAGGTGGGATCAGCCACATTAAACAATCTGTGCCACACAGGTATCTGTACTCAGCTCGGCTGATACAATGGAAACACCGCACCTAACTAAAGCCACTGTTTTACTTCACCCTACCATCGTTCCTGACCTTCAGCCTGATGTGGCAGGAAAGACAGAAAGGAAACGGTACTATGGCTATCTCATCTCTTCTGACTTCATCTTCATTTTCTGTGTAACTGGATGCAGGGACATAACACACAAGCAAGAGAGGTAGGCAGGGTCCTTAGCAGATCTGTTTGTTGCAACACTATCTCCTTTTTTCTGGGCTTGCAACTCCTGGTTCAAACAGAAGGTATGGTCCCTGTGGGTGTCTGTGCTACAGTTACTCAGCCACAGATTTGAAATGTTCCTTGGCCTCCCTTTGAGTCTTGATAAGCAACCATGCATCATGGGTACTGCAATTCCATGTTCATAGTATGTCACAAGCCTTCACAGAGCAAGAATCAAGGGACGGAGGACATGCATGTTACACATTTCTCCATTTGCAGGCCTGTCCCATTGGACTTCACTTACAAAACACAAGTTCAAAGATGTCATTAAGAATTATAAGACAGGGCTAGGAATTTAGCTCAGTGGTTAGAGTGCTTGCCTTGCAAGCACAAAGCCCTGAGTTTAATCCCCAGCACCAAAAAAAAAAAAAAAAAAAAAAGGAATTATAAAACAGCAGGGCATGGAGGCTAGGAGGCTGAGGCAGGAGGATCACAAGTTCAAACCCAGCCTGGGTAATTCAGCAAGCCTCTTTCTCAAAATAAAAAAGGCTGAGGATGTAGTACCATGGTAGTGCCTCTGAGTTCAGTCTCCAGTAACAGCAACAACAACAACAACAAATTGCAAGACCATGACACTAGAACTTTGCCAAGCATGGGGCTTTGCTGAGCACAGCTGCAGCACCTTGGGCCTACTAGCTCTGCACTTTCTGGCTAACTTGGGCCCATAACTGCCTTTTGGTCAAAACAGCTAATGTGTGCTTTCTGGCACCTGCAACTAAGTGCACCTTCACTGACAAGGACTTTTCCAAACCCAACCTTTGTTTTTTCTATTCATTCACCAAGCATTTGCTAACTGCCAGGATCACAGTGAGGCACTTTCCAATTTCAGGAGCTCCTGGTGCTGTAGGAGAGCAAGGCCATCAACATGATAGTGGCAGGAGACTTGAGGAGCAGAATGAGGCACCGAGGGCTGACCACAATGTCCCTCCAGGGTTAGCCTCGAAGAAAAGTATGCATGGCCTTCAGCCTTCAAGGGAGAGCAGGTCTTTGGGGGAATTGCTAGGGGAGGGCAGGATCTCTGCAAGCAGTAAAGACAGATGGCAGAGTTTGTTGGGGAGCTGGGGAGCCACAGAGAACTGGTTCCATGTAGGGGAATGGTTGACCAAGATGTCAGGAGACAGGTGGAGGAGCCTTAGGCTCTGTACTTAGGATTGCAGATCTTATCCTGCAGGCAAGATAAGAGCCTGGAGGATTTAAAAAACTCATGCCACTGTTGTTGTTTTGTTTTGGTTTTGGTTGGTTTTTTTCTTTGTTTTGTTTTGTTTTTGGTTCAGGCTCTTTCCAGAGGGTTCTTCTGTAAGAAGAACTGGAGAGAGTAAGATGAGGCAAACGGACAACTTTGGAGACCATAAAACGTGTCCACATTACAGATAAGATCTTCCTTGGTGGTGAAGGGCCGGGGACATCAAGTTGATTCAATGTGAGGTGAAGGGAGGGAGGCATCTAGGACCCCTGACTCCTTCCCTATATCCCTGGCTTGAACAGGCAAGAAGATGCCCTGAGCCGGGAGCTACAGGGCAGGTCTGGGGGCAGGTGGGAGCCAGAGTAAGTGAGCAGGCTTTATAAACTTAGTTGGGAATGCTGCGAATCAGCCAGGTGGGGACACTCAAGAAGCACTCCCTGGTGGCCCAGGTGCAGACCCTGACGAGGAAGGCGAGGATTTGGACCCTCCAGTGTGCTTACAATGCCCTAGGTAATTAGGAAAGAAGATGGCTGAGTTTGAAACACCAGGTAGGTTGATTTTTCTAAACTTTCCCTTCTCAAATCAATTTTTAAAATCAAAGTTACACACACAGGTAAAGCATCAAGGATTTCTATAAGACATACAAAAAAAATCATTCCCTGTCAACATACCCCAATTACAACTCCTTGAATTGATTTTTTTTTTCTTTTTTTACTTCACAATCTCTAAATGAGGTACTGGTGTTCCTTGTTCTTAGATTATAAATTTGACACACTTTCTAAGCTGGAAGACAAGCATTTTACTCTTTTACCCATTTCCTCCAACATACGCTCTCAAATACATTTCCTCTGCCCCTATCTTCCAAAAATATTTGTATATCAAAATTTGGGTTTACATTATTGTAACTATCTAGGCACTGTTCCATCCTCAGAGCACATAGATGCTATTCTTCCCCTCCAGTTCTGGGGATGGAACACAGGGCCTCGTGCATATTAGGTGAACACTGTATTACTGAACTAAATCCTGCCCTACGATTTCTTTAGTTTTTCTTTCCTGAGCAACATTTTATTGTCCAGGAAGTTACTAAAAATCTGTTTTGTTGTTTTGTTTTGATTTTCTTTTCCATACATTCAAATCCATTTTTCAGACCGATTGCATCTTGAAGAAATCTCCCCCAGGGTCCTCTGACTTCTCCAGTTGTCCTTGAGTCCTAGTGTGCACCTGTCACCTGATATTTCCTGTCACCCTCACTGTGGCTGCAGAAGTCTCCCCTGACCCCCAGTGACCCTTGCCCTGGGGTGAGCTCTTCCCTGATGTGTGGGCAGAACCTGTGACATGACGGCATGTCCCTCCTGTACTTATGTGACATTGTATGTCAGAAGGGATGTGCAGATATGACCAAGGCTCCTAATCAGGTGAACTTCCGATAAGGAGATTTTTCCAGGTGGCCTGACCTACTCACAGGAGCTCTTTCCAAGAAGAGTTGTGTGGGGTTTTTTTGTTTTTTGTTTTCTGGCTGGTGATAAAAGTCATCAAAGATTCCAAGAGTAAGAAATCGCTTTGAGCAGCCTTGTCCAAAACTGCCATGAAAGTGGCCATGGGGAAAGAGCCTGGGAGTGTCTCAAGGAGCTGTCAGTCCTGCAACCACAAGAAATAGCCTGAGAGGTGTTGGGGATACTTTCCTCCCCGTCCCACCCAGGTGACTAAGCAACCAGCCAGCACCTCCAAAGACCCCAGGGAGGGACCCAGTCGCACCTAGCTCGCTGACCTTTGGCTTATGGAAATGGGAGATGGGTAGACGGTGTTTTAAATTGACTTTGTGGTGACTGTTGCACAGCAGCAGAGAACACACACCCATCCAGGGGGTCCTCTGTTCTGCTTGACTTGGCCCCTGTTCTACCGGACCCTCCATCTTCCTCTTGGCTTATACCCCATGGGTGGCATATCCACTTGTAGCTTCCTAAGGAAGGTACATGGGGGTACGTTTGCATGTCTCAAGTGGCCTCTAGTCTATAGTCACACTTAATGGAAAGTTTAGCTGTGGATAAAATTCTAGATCAGAAACATTTTCCCTCAGAAATTTGAAGGCTTTGCTGCCTTGCCTTCTGACTGTAGTTTTGTGATTGGGAAGCCCATTGTCATCTGGAGTGGGTCCTGCATGAAACCTGTTCTCTCTCCTTCCCTCCCTCTTTCCATCTTCTGGAAGTTCTTAGAATCTTTGTCTTGGTGTTCTGAAATTTCACAATGATGAAATAGACTGCTTGGTGTGGATCTGTTTCCTCCATCCAGCTAGAAAAGGCCAACCTGAGACCAGGGCAAGAATGTCCGATGGGGCTGAGGATTTAGCTCAGTGGTTAGAGTACTCAGCTTATAAGCACAAGGCCCTGAGTTCGATACCTGGCACCAAAAAAAAAAAACCAAAAAACAAAAAGAATGTCCCTGTCCTTGTCCTTGTCCCTCCTCATTAGAGAGCCCCAGCCAACCTTCAGCCATGTTCCTTCCCACAGCGCAATGTGTCTCAGGACAACTCAGAGCCCAGCCCTAACAATGACCTCAATTCATTCCTGGAACCTAGAATGCCCCACTCAAATGGCCCAAAGATTCTGGATGCATCAGATGTCTGCCATAGATCTGACCTCTTGAGGACTGACCACCCCACTGTTGTTTACCCTTGTGCTTACAGGGTAAAAGGGAAATAAGGGAGAAAGTTTAGACATGCAGTATATTGGCCACCATGGGTATTTGTGCCCCAGATCCTTCAAGTGTTATGGATGAGCTTGGCACGGGGCACAGGTGAGTGTTCTCTCATCTGGAAATTCATGTTTATTGCTTCTGGAAAACGTTCCTATTTCTTAGATGCCACTTCCTTTCTGCCACTTTCTTTGTTCTTCTTTTCGGGGGCTCTGATTAGTTGTATGTTGGATTTCATACATGAGTCCTCCAATTTTCTTAGTTTTTCTCTCTTATTTTCCTTTTCTTTCTTTCTGGTTTTATTTGGGGAGGTTTGGGGGTTCAGTACTGGGGATTAAACCAAAGGCCTTAAGTATGCTAAACATGTGTTCTACCACCAAGCTACACTCCCAGCCCTTTCTTATTGTTTTTTTCCTCCAAACTTTCTGTTTGAAATTATTCATTTCTGTTATATTTTTAATTTTCCAAAATACAGTAAGTCCTCGACTTACAAACAAGTTCCACTCTGGGAGAATGTTCCTAAGTTATATTTGTTGGTAAATCAACAAAGTGAGTCTTATACACCTTTGACACAACTATACATTGTAAAGCATAAAAAACCAAACACACAAAAATAAGTCCCCAACTGTACTGTACACTATCACACTGTACAGTAAGCACACAGCAGCACAACTGTGACAACATCCAGGAAACACGTGAGCTACTTCTGCAATTTGTTCAGATCTCCAAATGTCCCTGATGTGAGATCTGTTCCTATCCCTGAAAGTTTGCGACTTCAACGTTTGTAAGTCGGGATCTTAGTACTTTTGTGTTCCTTGAATGCTTGAATGTCCTTTTTTTTTTTTTTTTTTTTTGTGCTGGGAATCGAACACAGGGCCTTGTGCTTGCAAGGCAAGCACTCTAATCACTGAGCTAAATCCCCAGTCCTGAATGTCCCTTTTTAAAATACAATCTCTTCTTTCCTTTTAATAGGCTGTTTTATTTTCTCCTTACATGGTCTGTACAGTATTTCCTCAGTTACTCTTATTCGCTTGTAAGAGTAACTTGCTTGGTGTTTCTGTTTCTTTTTCTTTTCTTCTCTTTTCTTTCTTTGAGAGGAGGAGTGTAAGATGTTTTTCCCAATGTCTGATTGTCTTTGTCACCCAGCCCTATTTGAGAGTGGACTACTAAAAAGCAGAAGGGAAGCCCTGTGAATGTGCCCTGCCACCATCCGTCCTTGTTGACTTGGCTAGAGCTATGTCAGGAGAGCCCAGTTGTGACCATCTCCAGATCCCTTATCTTGGGCTGGTCAGATTCCTCAACCTTTCCTCTAATGTTTGCAGGGTACAAGCCTGACCACTCCACTCATGGGATGTGAGATGGGGAAGAAGAATATAGTGGCCACATTAATTTGTGAACTTTGCCTTAATCTTTCTGCTTTTAATATCCTAACTCAGCTGCAACTATTCATTGTATCTTTTAGTCCAAAGATGCCCCTTCTCTTTTGCCCTCTCCAGCACCTGGCTTCTTGTAACTTATTCTGTTTTTGAGTTTTTCCCATGTCACAGCAAATATCAATAGTTCATTCCTTTTTATTGCTGGGCCCTCTTCTATATGGAGAAGATGGCTGCGATCCCCCACTGGTCAACCCCTGGAAGTATGAGAGTAATGTAAGAGTAATCATCGGTAATAATGAGAGTTTCTGAAGGCTTGGCTAACTCTGATCCCAATGACACACACTTTGGAGAATACTCTTGCATCTGTAGATGCCCAATATCCTCAACATTTTGATTGTCTCCCCTCCAGCTCAGTCCCTGGAGACTGCTTTCCCCAGGGCATGCTTGCAGCACCTTGGGCAGGTTGTACACTTTGTGTAGCAAGATCACTCAGGTACTTTGGCTGTGGTCATGCTTCTGGGTCCCTTCCATCGTGTGACGCTTCATGACTCGTCTGACTGCTCAGCCATTGGTACCCAGTGAGCTCGTGGACCATGCACAGACCTCCTGGATGGAAAGCACTGTCTCAGCCAGCTGCACCTCACCATTCTCTCTGAGCCTTGACTCATTCTTTAACTGGGTTATTTGTCTTTTTATTTTTGTTTTTATTTATTTTTAACTTTATTTTTAAACTTTATTTATAAGACAGTTTTGTTTGTTTGCTTTTTTTCCCCCTCAGTACTGGGGATTTAGCCCAGGGTCCTTGCACTGAGCTACATCCCCAGCCCTTTTTAAATTATTGTGTGCATGTACATACTTTATTTTGAGACAAGGTCTCACTAAGTCTCTAAATTGCCCAGGCTGGGCTTGAAATTTTGATCCTCCTGCCTCAGTTTTCCAGGATGGGGGATAATAGGTGTATACTACCGTGCCTGGCTGTTGTTTTATTATTGTAGTAGTTCATACAAGTCTCTTACAGATACATGATTTGCAAATATTTTCCCATTCTCTTCACTTTCTTGATAGTGCCTCTGAAGTCCAAAAGTTGTAAATTGTTTTGGGGGCTGCTTGGGGGATTGACTTGGGGTCTTGCCCTTGCTAGGCAAGTGCTCTACTACTGTGCTAAATCCCCAGCCCCAGAAGTTTTACATTTTGATGAAGTCCGTGTATCTGTTTTTCTTTTGTCAATTGTGCTTTTAGTGTCATATCTAAGAATATATCTTTGAGGGGGTCAGGTACTGGGAATTGAACCCAGAGCCTTCACACTAAGCTTATACTCCAACCCTATTTATTTTATTCTAAATTGTGAAGTTGCCCAGGCTGGGCTCGAACTTGCAATCCTCCTGCTGTATGGTGCTGGAGTACCTGGTGCGCCACTACATCTGTCCAAAGTTTACCACTCTAGCTGTTGCAGCTGTGTATTAAAAGGGCAGCTCATTGGCATTCGGTACATTCACATCTCTGTGCCGCCATCACTGCTCCTCTCCAGAGCCTCCTTTGTTAACATCCTAGACTGAAACTCTGTCCCTGTGAAGCAAAACACGTCATTTCCTCACCTACCTTGTCCCTGATAACCAAGATTCTACTTTTTGTCTCCATGAATTTGATTATTCTATTCAACTGCTGTCTGAGGTACTTCACATAAGTGGAATCACAATAGTTGTCCTTTTACATCTGGCTTATTTCACTTATCATAATAACTTTAAGCTTCATCTGTATCCGTATCATAGCCATATCGTGACATGGGTCAGAACTTCCTTTTTCAATACTGAGTGGTATTTCATTGTGTGCATGTACATATCTTTTTCCATTTTCCCATGGACAGATACTTAGGTTGCTTCCACATTTTGGCTATTGTGAGTAATGTCTCTACGAGCATGGCACACAAACATCTGTTCAAGGTCCTGCTTTGACTTCTTCAGGGTATGTACCTAGAAGGGGGGGAGGTGTTACAGTTGTATAGTCCAGGTTCTTATGTACGAAGATGAGGAGAGGAAAGAATTGCCAAGCGTACACTCCATAGTAAACAGTAGGTAGCTGCGTTTATTGGAGCTCACCAGGAAGGTAGCAGCAGGGACAGGGGAAAGGGCGGAAAAGGGCCAAGAAGCAAGAAGTGGAAGTGGAAATAGGGGTGGGGGTGCTAACTCAGGCTCTGAATTTTTTATTTATTTATTTTTTTTTTTGGTGCTGGGGATCAAACTCAGGGACTTGTGCCCTCAGGTTCTGAATTTAAAGAGCAGCCACCTCTGACCTTTAGGTGCCTCCTACTGAATTTCTCATTGGCACCAGCAGGGCAGGGCGATCAGTATGCTTTTTGTTATTTTATTTTGTACCTCCTTTAAGAAGATGGAAGCATAGATAACCATTAAGATGATGTTTATAGTTGAATTTTGGGGAAGGGAGTGACTCACTCATCTCCTTTGTTCCTAACTGTACTAGGATTGCTGGATCATACGATAATTCTATGTTACTTTTTAAAGGGATCACCATATTGTGCAACAACATCATTTTATATTTCCATCAGCAATGCACAAGTGTTCCA
Source organism: Hystrix cristata (assembly GCA_004026905.1). Taxonomy (NCBI): domain Eukaryota; kingdom Metazoa; phylum Chordata; class Mammalia; order Rodentia; family Hystricidae; genus Hystrix; species Hystrix cristata. The sequence goes on along the minus strand of PVJO010011610.1, from coordinate 4,979 downwards.
ATTTATCCACTACCTCACCAGTAGTTGTTATTTTCTGTTTGTTTGATAATAGCAATCTCAGGGGAGTTAAGTGATATTGTGGTCATGGTTTGTATTTCCCTAAATGCTTAGTGATATTGAGCATCTTTTCATCTGCCTACTCGCTATTTTTGTGTCTTCACTGAATAAAGATATACTTGGTATTTTGCCTCTCTCCCCTCTCTCTCTCTCTCTCTTTCTCTCTCTCTCATTTTTGAGACAGGGTCTTGCTAAGACACATCAGGCCATCCTTTAACTTGTGATCCTCCTGCCTCAGTCTCCCAAGTGCTGGGATTATAGGCATGTACACTCACACTCCACTTTTTTTTTTTTTTTGGTGCTGCAGATGGAACTCAGGGCCTTGTGCTTGTGAGGCAAGTGCTCTACCACTGAGCTATATTCCCAACCCCTTTGCCTATTTCTTAATTGTGTTGTTTGCTGTATTGTATTTGAGTTTCAGGATTTCTTTATAAATCCTTGATATTAAGAATATATGCAAAAAAAGAATATATGCATATATGTTCTATATAATATATTAAAATATACCATTTATCAGATACATTATTGGCAATTTGTTGTCAAACTGTGGGTTGCCTTTCACTTTGTTTGGAGTGTCCTTTGATGTATAAGTTTTGGACTTAGCCTGGCATGGTCTCATCTACCTATCAGCTCAGCACTCTGGAAGGCTGAGACAGGAGGATGGCAAGTTTGAGAACATCCCAAGCAACTTAGCAAGACCCTATCTCAAAATTTTAAAAATTAAAAAAGGCTTTGGGTGTAGCTCAGTACAAAGGCCTGGGGTTCGATCCCCATTACCATCCAAAAAAAAAGTTTTCAGTTTTGCTGTAGTCCAATTTACCAATTTTTCCCTTTGTTGCTTGTCCTTCTGATATCACATCTAAGAAAATGTTAAACTTTTTAAGGAACTGTCAAACTGTCTTTCCAGAGTGACTGTATCATTTTAAATCCCCATCATCCATGTGTGAGAGCAACCCTATTTCTTCACAGCTCTAACAATCTTTGTTATCATCAGTTAACATTGTAACTCTCATTGTAACTTTAATTTGCATTTCCCAAGTGACTGATGATCTTGAGAATCTTTTCCTGTGATCATTTGCTACTTGTGTGTTTTCTTTGATAAAATGTCTAATCAAATTATTTTCTATTTATTTGTTGGCTTATTTTGGGGTAAGGACTCTTGTATATTCTGGATACAAGTCCCTTAAAAGATATGTTTTGGAAATATTTTTCCCACTGTGTTCTTGGTCTTTCTGTTTTTATAACATGTTTTGAGAAGAGCAAAAGTTTTGCATTTTGCTGAGATCCAATTGGCCATTTTTCTTTTATAGATTGTGCTTTTGTTGTCCTACCTAAGAACTCTTCGACTAAGCCCAAGCTCACAAAGACTTTCTTTTGTTTTTCTTCTAAAAGTTTTATTTAATTTAAGCATCTTTAATTTTTTAAAGTTCCTTTACTGAATGAAAAGCCATCACCTAAAATTTTGAACAACTAGATTTAAGATACTTTGGAGGTATAAAGAAGAAATAAATATAGCATAATGTGAATAAGTGTTAAATCTAGGTAGTGGGTGAGCAGCAATTCATTATATTCTTAATAGGTTTGGAGTTTGTAGAGTAAATATATCATTTTAGTTGGGGGGTTTGAAGGAGTCGAGCTAAATCCACTTTTTTTGAGAGAGTGGCACTAGGGATTGAATCATCACTAAATTCTAAATTGCCCAAGCTGGGCTTGAACTTGAAATACTACTGCCTAAACCTCCCAAACAGCTGAGATTGCAGGTGTATGCCTGGATTAAATCAAATCAATGGTGACTTACCCTCTTCAAATGGAAATCGTAAATGAATGCATACATATTTACAATTTTTTCATCTTTCTAATGAATTGACCCTTTAATAATTATGAAATGGGGCTGGGGATTTAGCTCATTGGTTAGAGTGCTTGCCTTGCAAGAACAAGGCCCTGGATTTGATCCCTAGCACCAAAAACAAAAACAAAAACAAAAACAAAAAAATTATGAAATGACTTTTTTTCTAATAATACATTTTTCCTGAAGTCTATTTTATGCAATATTAATGTGATCAGTGTGGCCTTACTTTCACCACCTGTATGATATATCTTTCTCTACCCATTTCCTTTCAACCTGTGTTTTTATATCAGTTTTTCATAGACAGCATATAATTAGGTCTAACTTTTTAATCTATCTTTGTTTTTTGTGCTAGGGATCGAACTCAGGGCCTTGTGCTTGCTAATCTATCTTTTATTTTGCTGTTTAATTCATTTATACTTTGGGTTTCTAATATAAGAGAGACCATGCGCTATATAAGCTGGTGTCTGGTTTATTTCACTTAATATTATGGTTCTCAAGGTACATCCAATTTCCTATGAATGACTCAAGTTTATCTTTCTTTACGGCAGAGTAGTATTGCAATATGTATAAATACCACATTTTCTTTACCCATTCATCTGTTGATGGACATATAGGCTGCTTCCAAGAATTAGCTATTATGAATTGTGCTGCTATAAATACGGGTATGCACGTATCATTGTTATGTGTCTTTTAAGTTTTGGGGAAGCTACCTACAAGGGAAATAGCTGGGTCAGATGGAATTTCTACTTTTAGTTTTTTGAGGAATCTCCATACTGATTTCCATAATGGTTGTACCAGTTCACATTCCCACCAAAAATGTAAAAGGGCTTTTTTCCCCACAGCCACACCAGCATTTATTGTTACTTGATTTCTTGATGATAGCCACTCCCCCACTCGCCCCATAAGATGGAATCTCAATGTTTTAACTTGCATTTCGCTAAAGGTGAGAGATGTTGAACAGTTTTTCATGTATTAATTGGCCATTTATTCTTCTTCTGAGAAGTGTCTATTCATTTCAGTTGCCTATTTTTTTACTGAGTTTAATTCAGGGGGTCTAATTTTTTTTTTTTTTTAGTTCTTCATATATTTTAGATATTAGTCTTTACTCTGAAGAAGAGCTGGCAAAATTTTTCCCCCATTACACAGGTTTTCTCTTCATTCTGTTGGTTGTTTCCTTTGCTGGGCAGAAGCTCTTTAATATGATATGATCCCATTTGTTGATTCTTGATGTTATTTCTTCTGTGGTTCCTGAACCAGAATTGTGGTTCTGTTCAGGAAGTCCTCGCCTATGCTTATGTCTTCAAGAATTTTACCTATTTTATCTTGCAGCAGATTGTTTCTGTTTTAACATTTAGATTTTAATCTATTTTGGTTTTAGTTTAGTACATGGTGAGAGATATGGGTCTAGGTTCCATATCTGCATGTGGATTGCCAGTTTCCCCAGCACCATTTATTAAAGAAGCTATCATTTCTCCAGCATACATTTTTGGCCCCTTTATCAAAGATCAGATAGCTAAATGTACCTGGGGTTGTTTTTGTATCCTCTATTTTGTTCCATTGATTCCCTTGTCTGTTTTTGTGCCAGTACCATGCTGGGGTTTTGTTTTTGTTTTTGTTTTTGTTTTGGTGCTGGGGATCGAACTCGGGCCCTTGTGCTTGCAAGGCAAGCACTTTAACCACTGAACTAAATCCCCAGTCCCCATGCTGGTTTTAATCACTATAACTTTGTAGTATATCTTGAAGTCTGAGATTCTGATGGCTTCTGCTTTGCTCTTGTTGCAAGGATTGCTTTTGCTATTCTGGGTCTCTTCTGGTTCCATATGAGTTTTACAATAATTTTCTCTAGTTCTATGAGGAATGCTGTTGATATTTTGATTGGGATTGCATCAAGTCAATTTTGGAAGTATGGCCATTTTGACAATATTGGTTCTGCCAATCCTTAACAGGGGATTACTTTCCATTTTCTGATGTCCTTTTCAATCTTATTTTTCAGAGTACTGTACTTTTCATTGTAGAGGTCTTTTACTTCCTTGGTTAGTTAAATTCCTTCCTATTTAATGATTCTTGATACCATGGTGAATGGTATTGTGTTCCTAATTTATTTATCAGCGAGTCCATTATTAGTGTACAGGAATGATATTAATTTTTGTGTGTTGATTTTGTATCCTTCTACATTGTGGAATTTGGTTATTAATACTAGGAGTCTTTGGTGGAGTTTCATTGTTTGTTTGTTTTTGGTTTTTTGGTGCCAGGGGTTGAACTCAGGGCCTTGCACTTGCTAGGCAAGCACTCTAACTACTGAGCTAAATTCCCAGCCCTGGTGGAGTTTTTTGGGTCTTCTGTGTAGATGATCATGTTGTTATTGGACGGGTTCCAATATTGCTGGGTTCTTTCCCTCCTCAAGCAAAGAACTGAATGAGGGGGACAAAAAGTAGTTCTAAAGTTTTATTTAAAAGTATAGAGAAAAGAAGAAAAGGAAAGTTGAGCATAACAATAGATACAGCAAAATGGGTACCAGGCCTATAAGGCACGGTAGGGGTTACCACGAGACAGGCATGGTAGCAGCAGTGCTGGGGATGCAGCCATCATCTTCCATGGGAGAGAAAAAGGAGAGCTCCTTCCCGGTGGCGCGGTAGAGGAAAAAAAGGGGCTTGCAGGCCCTGAGTTCAATCCCTAGCACAAAAAAGGGGGAGGGGGCTTGCTTCAGGTGTTGCTACTATTTATCGAATGGAGTTCCCATGGAATCTCCCAAGAACTTCCTGCAGTCCCTGTAAGGGCTGGTGCTTGAAAATCACGCCTCAGGCTGACGTGGGGTCCAGGCCACTCCCCCAGGTCACGTTTCCTAGCCAGCCAGCCTTAGCCACGCCCTAATCCTATTTCAATGTCATCTGCAAATATGATAATTTGAATTCTTTCTTTCCTATAAATATCCCTTTTATTTCTTTCTCTTGCCTGATTGCTCTGGCTAATGTTTTGAATACTATAATGATAATGGACATCCTTATCTTGTTCCTGATTTTAGAGGGAAAGCTTTCAGTTTTTCCCCCAATTAGTTTTTTGTTTTTTTTTTTTT
>PVJO010011609.1:0-57306 GCA_004026905.1 Hystrix cristata | reverse complement strand
TATGTTCTCAAGGAACATCCATTTATATATGAATGACTCTAGTTTGTCCTTTTTTATGGCTGTGTAGTACTCCATTGTGTAGAAAAACCACATTTTTCTTTATAGCTCTCCTTCCCCTCCTCACACACTCCCTCCCTCCTGCCCTTTCTTACTGGTTCTGCCTCTCTGGATGGTCCTGGCTAATGCAATGGGTGTGTGCTTGAGTTCTTCTAGTTAGGGAGAAAAGTAGTAACCCTTCTGACAAGGCAAAATCTGTTGTTTTTTAAAAATCTATTTTATTCTAATTATGAAACAGACCGATGTTCTGACAGTTGTCCTAAAAGTTGTAAGAAGTTTTACTTATTATTTTTAAAAAGGTAACCAACAGTATAAACTTAGATAGCTCTAAACTTTTATTTATTTTTTAAAAATTAATTTTATTGGTGCATTTGAGATATACATAATGGTAACAATCATCATTGGGAATTTGTACCTGCACATGATACATCTCACTTCTTTTTTTCACATTCCCCTTTCCTCCCTTCAACCTCTCTTCCCCTTCTTTACAAAAGCTTTGTTTCCATTTTTCCCCTTCTAGTCTCCTTTTTTCTCTTCCCTTCCTTCCTTTCCCCCTCCTCCTCTCTAGTTCCCCTTCTCATTTGAGCATATTCTTCCTATTTCACAATATCTATTATACATTTTCATCCTTATTTACACTTTCAGTTTCTTACACCAGAGAAACCATGTGATATTTGAGCATTTGTGTCTGATTTATTTCACTTAATAGTATGGTCTCAAGGTGCATCCATTCACCTAGAAATGTCTCAAATTTATCCTTCTTTATGGCAGAGCACTACTACATTGTATAAAAAAGCTACATCCTTATCCATTCATCGGTTGATGGGCATTTGGGCTGTTTCCAAGATTTAGCTATTACAGACTGTGCAGCTATAAACATGGGTGTGCATATATCACTGCAGTATGATGCTTTTAATTCTTTCAGGACGATACCAAGAAAGGAAATAGCTGAGTCAAATGGAACCTCTAGTTGTAATTTTTTTGTTTGTTTGGTGCTGGGGATTGAACTCAGGGTCTTATGCTTTTGAGGCCAGCACTCTAACCACTCAGCTAAATCCCCAGGCTAGTTGTAGTTTCTTGAGGCATCTCCACATTGATTTCCGCAGTGGTTGCACCAGTCCACACTCCCACCAACAGTGGAGAAGGGTTCCTTTTTCCCCACAGCCCCGCCAGCATTTATTATTGGTTGTTTTTTTGATGATAGCCATTCTTTCTGGAATGAAATAGAATCTCTGTTGTTTTATTTATTTACTTTTTCAGTGTTTTAATTTGCATCTCTTGAAAGTTGAAGATTTTTTCATTATTTATTTACCATTTCTACTTCTCCATCTGAGAAATGTCTATTCATTTCAGATGCCCATTTTTGGATTGGAACTTTAAATTTGAGAGGTCTGACTTTTTGAGTTCTTTATATATTCTAGATATTAGTCCTTTGTCTGAGGAACAGCTAGCAAAATTTTTTCCCTACTCTGTGGGTTGTCTCTTCATTCTGTTGGTGGTTTCTTTTTGCTGTGCAAAAGCTTTTTAATAAGGTGAGATCCCAGTTGTTGATTCTTTGTGATATTTCCTGTGCGACTGGAGTTTTGCTCATGAAATCTTTGCCAACACGTATGTCTTTAAGTAACGCTAAACTTCTAAAACCAGTTACCACCACTGACAACAGTATTCTCATTTTAGAAGCATTTTATGCTACAAAAGAGAGTGAACATTAGTACAAATTTGTGCTTTATTTTTATTGTTTTTCTTGGGATCCTAAATACATAAGCTAACATTTTTACAGTGGGCTTATCTCACAGTACAGTCTATCCATGAAACATTTCCATTGAAACTGTGTTTGGTTTTTACTTTTTTTATTGCTACGCAGAGTGATTATAATTAGAATGAATTTATTATTTCCTAGTACGGACTAAATGCCTTACTCTTATCTCTCTCTTTTTTTTTTGGCTCCCAAGTCCCCAAAAGTAACTCTTAAGAATAACTCTGGATGCAGGTTAGCAAAATAACTGTATTCTTATTTGCATAGTTTGAAAAGTCTCTGTTGTAGAAACTTGGTGTTTTGCTCTAAGCAATATTCAATTGGAATCCTTTGAACATCTGAAAAGAAGCATTAAATAAGCCTGATAAGCCTGATAAGAAGCATTAAATATGATCTTATTTTCTACATTCAGAAACTAATTTTCAGAGCGGCCATTTGTATGAAGCAAATAATCAGGTTATTTCCTTTATCTCTCAGTGCTTCCCAGGCAGAACAGCCTACAGAATTGTATGTGATGCAACTGATGTTAGATGTACATCCAAACCATTAGCTTGCTTTGAAAGCTCTGCTGGCAGAGTAGAACTGGAGTTGAAATTATCCTTGGAAGATGAATTTCAATGGAGTGAAACCAAATATGTGTAAAACCATCTTTTAACAAAATATTTATTGGACAATATTTAAGATTTTTGCATTTCTGTTAGACAATCTAAAGCAGAGAATTAGTGGTGAAATGGGTTATTAATTAGGAGATGAAACTGGCAAGAGATCATTTCCCCTCAGCTCCCTCTATTTTATTCATGGCATCTTTCCTATTAGAATAATGCTTGCTGCTTGTATTAATTAAAACTGTGGGACATAAGTGACAGAAACCTGACCTTGAACTTCGCCAAGCCATGGGAGATCTGAAGCTAAGAAACGGATAAGTGGAACCAGGAACTTGGACACTGTCGATATTCTTTGTCTTTCATTTGCTTTCTCTCTGAATATCACCTTCATGCTTCTTTCTAAGTCCAGACTCACTTTTTCCACAAGGCAGATGTGACCACTGATGGCTGTTAAGATTTACAGCTTCAGTTTCACTGGCTGGGAAGAGTTTGACTTAATGCATTTAGGCTTAAGTACTTCTGAAACACACACGACTCTCCAGTCCCAGTGAGGGCGTTCGTGATTTAGTTGGGGACTTCTCTGCTTTGGCCAGGAACTGAGGCTCTCTCATTGAGAATCTCCCATGTTTTGGGCAGATTTACCAGGAACTTTGCATGCCTGGTCTATAATCATGGAAGTCTTTCAAAATAAACCTTATTTCTCTTTTCCTGACCAAGTAAAAACAGGTTAAATCCCTCAGTCACCCTGCTTATAAATGATAGACAGATTTGAACTCCAGCTCCTCCTGTGCTTTTTCCTCTGCATCATGCTACTTTATTAATAAAATTATTTTCTATGTTTTTGGTTGCTTTACTGCATGACATTCATAACACTATTTGGTCAGCAATATGCTCTTTTTCCTGTTAGGTAACATCAGCTTTCATCATATTTGCTCCATCCCAAAGAAGTGGAAAGGAATTCTTGTAAAACTTTTTTCCCTCAATTTCTAAAGTGGTAAAAATGCACAAATATGAAACTGTTACAACGGTTAATTAGTTGCACCTGTGAGCGTGAAGTTGTGCTTCTCATGTGCGTCTCTGTCCCTAGTTCCTTACCTTTGCTGTCCATCGTGGCCGACAGTGTTGAACGTCACCTGAGCTCTGAAAACAGCAAAGGTTTTGTGTCTCTGGAATCAGCTTGCTGCGGGGAACCACCCTTCTCTGAGCCACTCAGATCAGCCTTTTTCTGTCCCTGCTTACGGGTTCTCATGACTCTGGAAAACTCATGGATCCCTCCCCTGTTTGCCAGACACGGACCTTCTGATTTCACCTGTGTTGTCTTATGAATGATTAGCTGAACTGTTTGTCCTCCTGAAACTAGCTAGACACAGGGGATAAATGTTTCCTTTAAGCTGATTGAGACATTAATTGAAAAATCAATCCCAGTTGTAAAGCACCTCATCTATAACTTGTTTATATCTACCTATAAAAGTATAGGACAAAGTCACCCCGCTGAGGCACGCTGAGCATCAGACTCGGGCTGCTTTCCCTGTTGTAACAGTGTGAATAAAATCTATTTCTATAAATGGTGTGTGTGTGTGCGCACGTGCGTGCCTGAGACAGGGTCTTGCTATGTAGCCCTTTGAACTTGTCGTCCTCCTGTCTCGGCCTCCTGAGTTTGGCGTTACAGGTATGCACCACCATGCCTGGATCCAGCCGTTTCCCAATAAACAGTGGAATCATTTTCTAAAAAATAAATCTTAAGTGAATTTTTCCCCCTGGGAGTTGAATTCAGTGAGCTACATCCCTATCTCTTTTTTATTTTTTATTTTGAAATAGTCTCACTAAAGCTCTAAATTGCTTAGGCTGGGCTCCAACTTGTAATCTTCCAGCCTCAGCTTCCCAGATTACTTAGATTACAAGTATAGACCATGGTGCCCAGATGAGATTTTAATAAACAAAACAGAAACTTTGGACAAGGACCCTGAATATCTGTGTACTTGAGAAGACAATTTGAAAACCAGTTAGAATCTCCAGCTCAGGGAGAATGTATGCTGTTAATTTTTAAAATTAAAAAAACAAATGATCATTGATTTTTTTCTTACTATAAAGGCAACATATATTTACTTGGGGAATATTAAAAATATAAATAAGTGCAGAATACTCATAATCTCAGCTCCCTGTAATAAACTTGATTAATAATGCTGTTAACATTCTTCTGTATACTCACTGATTTTTAAGTATGCCAAAGTTTTAATACAATAATGCTATAGATTTTTGTTTCTGGTTCATAGAAGGAATCACATAGCTTCACTGAAAGCTCAAAAATGATGTTAGGTAGTGTCAAAGGCACATTAAACTGTGATGTCCAGGTTATTGCAAAATTGACTTCTCTGTGAGACTTTTTCCCCTTAGAGTTTCCCTGTTATCTGTCACATCAAAGGTAATGAGCTTTCTCCTCATTTCTTACACCTGAGTAACTTCTGTGGCTCCACTGGATTCGGTTCATAAATACCCAAGCACACGAATAATCCAAATGGTCGAGTTAAATTGTGTCGCATTCTGCATTCTCTGTCAAGTAGTGTAGTGCCAGGCTCCAAGCCAGATTGCGGCAGCGAAGGGGACAGAATGACAGGCTCAGAGTGACCCCGTGGGGCCTTGAAGCGGAAGGACTTCACAGTTCCATAACTGGCTGACCTTGCGAGGGAATTAGGGGTGCGTTTATTTATTTATCTTCACCTCTGGATTCTGTTTAGTCCATCTTCTAAATTAAGCCTAGGACACTAATAAAATGGGGCTCAAACTGGGGATTGACATTAACTGCTAAATGAATTTCCCCTCCTTTTCTACACATGACTCTCATTTGCCTGGATAACTGAGACTTATCCTGGTTTCCCAAGGAAAGCGCAGTTTTGGTTTGGGGGAGATAAGCATGCCAATGAAAGAAGGGAGATGAGATTTCTCAGCGATGCTCTGTCTGTCCTTGCGCCTGGAGCAGTTAGGGCAGAAGAGTCCAGAGTCGGCTGCAACGAGGCCCAGCTGCAGATGATTCACTTGACTTTAAGAAGCGTGAAGTGTGTTCTGCTTTATGTTTTAAACTCTTGACCTGTGATCATTATCACATAAAGACTGCATCAATTACCGTAACTGTAATTGCATTGCTTTTAATATTATCTAGAAAATCATGAACATTAATAGTGGGGCTTTTAATCTCTGCTGAAGAACAATTACTTTTCAAAATTTATTATCCCGTGGAAGTAGATGATTTTTGTTTCACTTCTGTGCAGAAGAAATGCCAGCATTGAAGTGCTGTTTACAAACTGTTTTGGGGAGAAATACATTAAGTTTCTTCAACAAGGAGATCTCTTGCTGCAGGAGTAATTTGGTTTTATAGAAATGCAAATGTTCGTTCCTTCAGGATTAATGTGTTTGTTTCTTGACAGATGATCAGCCTTTGTATCTGGCAGGGGTGTGATAAGCCCACTTTGACTACGTCTATGTTTTATTTTACAAAGCTTTATAGTTCCTATGCTATTTCATTTTGCCTGTGGGCAGTAACAGCTTAAAATAATTATTTTAATATCCAGAATTGATAAGAGCAGTCTCAAAAGAAATACAGCATTGTTTGCCTTGTGTCTCCACTTAGGAGGTAATGACTGTAGTAAGATCGAACTCATATATGAATTAATCACCTTCCTGCTTTCATCTTCCCAGCGCAATTCTCCTTTTGAACAATGTACAAAAAACCCCACTGTAAATCTATAGGTCGTTTTTCTTTTATATTTTCTGGTGGTAATGTATTTGTTGGACATATAGCAACTATCTTTAGTGAGGCCCACTGTGCAATATTTTTAAGGTTCTGGCTATAAAATGGGTTTCTGATTGGTCTACAGTTTCCAAGGCCATTTGTGTGTTTCTTTCCCATGATATACAGAAAAATTCTTGATAAAAATATCACTTTCTTAAGAAAATAAAAAAGCCAATGCCTTTCTTTACAGCTCTCTTTTCCTGTAGAATTTTTTTTCTTTTTGTCTTCCCACATTTCTTTCCTAGATAGATATATTTTGGGGCCTTTTCTCAAACATATTTTATCCCATGAGAAATAATAATCATAAACATGATAACAAATCATCACAGTTGACTTGATTATATGTTAGAGTATAATAATCACTATGTTGAAAAGTTTTAAAAATTAAGATAAATTCACATAATGTGAATTAGCCAACTTATAGCAATTCATGGGCATTTGGTACATTTGAACATTGTGCATGCATCACTTCTACCCATTCCAAAACATCTTCATCAGCCCAAGGGGAAATCCCTACCTGTTAAGCAGTTATTTTCTATTCCCTTCAATCCCTGACTGTAGCAACACTAATCTGCATCCTGTCTGTGAATTTATCTGTCCTTGATTTTTCTTGTTAGTGGGATGATATTTATCCTTCGGTGAATAGCTTTTTTCACTTAGCTCATTTTTGAAGTTCATTTATGTTGTAGCATGTATCAGTAGAGCAATCATTTATTCAATTTCATGGTTAAGTAATATTCCATTGACTGTATATACCACAATTTGTCTATCCATCCACTGATGTACATTGGTGTGTTTTCCGTATGTATTTGGAGTAGCTGCTCTCAATATACACTTATGAGTCTCCTTATGGTTCACCTGGTAATTCTATGCTTAATTTTTGAGCAATGGAGTTTTAAATTTCAATTTGGACAAATACTTATTATATCAGTAGTCTTAGTTGTGCTTGATTTGTTTTATGGCTTATTAGGCAAATCTATGTGAAAAGCAAGCTTATTGAAAACAAAACAAAAATACAACTGAGGCTGTTCCAAACTGAAAGCAGCACTCTATCTTCTCAATTAAAGAGGATACACAACTAAGGACAGTGAAAGAAGGAAGTTGTGTAGTAGAATGTGAACAATAGTTGTCACTTTAGACCCAGGCAAGCAGGACTCTTGCTTGGATTTCAGGGCTCACAGGGCCCCATTCTTTAGTGTGCCTCCATCTAAGATTTATAGAACCCCTCGAGCCTGAGATTGGCCAAGGCCACAGAACTCACGGGATCACGTCAGTGATCTCCAGAACTATGCTGGTGAAGTCGTCCTTGTCCTTCGGCCCCAGAGCCGGGCTGCTTCCATCAGGGTGGTGGGAGGTTTCTGCTGTAGTTTGTTTTTATGGGACCACTAGAAATGGGACCACCTGAATGATGCTGCCACACTGTTTTGGTGACTCTTATCACATCAGAACAAGGATGAGTTCTGGGGTCTGGCCTTCTGGTGGTTGGCTCTGGGCCGAGCTGTATGTGCGGGATCATATGTCCTCTCTTACCCATGCATCTTGACCATGGCACCCTCTCTAGTTGACAGTACACAGTAGTGGTGGGAGTGGGGACAGGTGTCCTTTTGTCTTGGCACCCCTTTCTTTAGTGTGGTTATTCCATTCTTTTGCAGTCTCTGTACCACTTGCCAGAGTGTGTTCCATGTCTGTTGTCCATGTCTCCTCCATGGGCTTTGGAGACCTTTTTCTACCAGTGCGCCCAAGCAACATGGTGATGCTGTGCTCTCAAGTTTGTCATTATCCGTGTTGGACAAGGGATGAGCATTTGCTTTGTGAGTGGATTTTCTCCTCTTACAGCCCTGTCTGCCATAACTCTGGCCCTGCAGTCATCCTCATGATATTCAGTCAAATGCTGTCCTACTATTCACTTTATGTGCCCAGCATCAGCCCTTATTATTTGCTCCAAACACAAACATAGCCATCTTAATTGCCTCCAATCAAAGGCCAGGCATACTTTCTGCTCCTGTCTGAGCAATTGCAATGGTTCCCGGCGTTTTTCAGTGTTGGTCATCTACCCTTAGGTCGCCCAGTCTGATTGTACAGTGCATGTTCCTGGCCAAGAGGAGGTGAGCATGGGGACCTTATCTATAATAATAATTGTTCCTCTGGGAATTCCATTTCCTTTCTCTTCTCCAGGGCAGAGACCAGTTACACACAACTTGAGTGTACATGATTATTCAACAGTGTACATCTTGGTATCATTTGTGTTGAGATATAAAATCATCTCTCTTTTTTCTTCAAAATAAATGACTGGATAATTGCCTTATATTGAAGTAACTAAAGGAGACACCTCGTAGTTTTCCTAAATATAGGGTAGCTCCAAAGTACTTCCAAAATATCTAGAACCTTCACAAATAGTGGTTCACTTCCTAAAAATCATAAAACAGTGACAAGGTGCTTCACTGATGATCAAAGTGGCTGACATTTACTATAGCAGTAAAGAAGCTACAGTGTTATGCCTTCCTTCACTTAAAGGAATTATTTCAAGTATGGAAAAATCAGTAGTGTTAATGATTAAAGAAAAACACATTTAAAATTTCCTACTATTGTGAGTTTGGATTTTATTTATAGTATTATGATTCTTAAGAAAAATCTAAACTGAAATCCTAGAATTATCCGCCTTTAAAATTTTAAATTGTATTGTATTTCCTCTCCCTGGAAATGTTTAGGATTTGTTCCTTATTCCTGGTATTCTACAATTTCAGAATATATCCCTTAGTGTCAATCTTATACTTGGTGGACCCTTCTCATAAAATCTCACTGGGAAATTTTCTTATACTTTTTTCATTCTTCAATTTCTACTATATGGATCTACTATATGGAAGTTCATCAGAACTTCTTTCATTGATGTTCTAGTTTTCTTATTTTCAATTTTTCTCTCTTTAGGTTTTACTTTCTAGAAGAGTTTCTTGATTTTATTTTCTTTTAATTTCACTGAAATTTCTGTTTTTTATTTTTCAATTAATTCATTTTTTATTTTTAAAGGATTTTAGTAAATCCTCTATAAAATAACATCTTTTTAATGAATAAAATACCTTTTCTTTTCCCTATGATGATAATGTAGTTATTTTTTCTTTAAAGTTTTCCTCATTTCCTTCGTTACGTATTTCTCCAATTTCTCTGTTTTCCTCTGCCTTTCACATTGGAGACACTGTTCATTTGCTTCTAACGATCGATGATTGTGCATCCCCACTTAAAAGTGATGGATAAAAGCTTAGTAAGAACACTGTGAATTGATATAATTCATTGATAGATGTCCTAGGATGATCAGACGATTATTTGGCTTTTTGGTTGGAAACCTTCACGTGTTAATATCACACCATCTTTATCAGGTGGCTCAGCCTTGGAAAAATATTCTCCGATCTGCTGCTTGAGGGGTAAACGCTGGACTGCTGGAATTCTGGAACTGGCCAGAGAGAGGGCATGGGAGAGGTCTGCGTTGGGCAGGTAGACTTTCAAATGAATTCTGGGTTTTGCTTCAGTGCCTCTGTTGTGGGTGGCGTTCTTCTTCTGCAGCCTTTTATTCCTTATTTCCCAGGATGTGCTGCCCATCTGCTCCAGGGACTGGAAGGTATTCACCTGCTCTCCTGCAGTAACAATGCAGGTTGAACTGTTTGCTGACTTCCAAACAATCTCTTCCTTTCAACCATCTACCTTACCTCTGCCTTTTGCTTTACTAGGTGTCTCTGATTCTTAGACTTACATGTATTATGTTGGCTTTCTTCTTGGAGAAATGGCTATTCCCATTCTTCCCTCATTTTTCCATTTTAATATATTGTGATTCTTAGTTGTATATCCCTTCTGTTTTTATAGAATGGAGATTGTACTTCTTTAAATTCGTGTTAATGTTTTGGGGGTTAACTGTAAAGCATAGAATGGAAATGCTTGCCTTTCTTAATTTATCTAGAGCATTTCACTTTCAAGTCTTTATTCTTCATAACCAAAGCATAAAAAGAAACTTTACTTGTGAATTTGCTATTTATTTATCCATACTGGGGATGTTAGCTGGTATTTATCTTTAATTATGAGATGTATGTTTTCAATTGACAATATGAGATACAGGATGCTAAAAGCCAGCCTTGCTAGAGTAGCTATGGTTATATGAACATAGAAAATTTATTCCCAAGAAAATTCTTAATATAGTAACATAACTTAAATGAATACTTATACTGGTAACTAAAAATTAGAATGAATTAATCACTCAAAGTGCGTCTATTAAGTAGTAGGCTCTAGGACTAAAGAAAAGGACAGAATTGTATATTCTCGTAAAAGAAAAAGCCAGTAGTTCTTACCCAGTCGAAGCCTTTCCTCACTCAACCAAGGGGGAGTTTCCTCTTCTGGGTTTTCATTCAGTTCTCAGGGTTCCTCTGTGACATTTTCTTTTCTGCAGATCTGCCACTGCAGCCTGGTCACACTGACCTTGATGCAGGTGAGCATATTGAGTGGTGGGTAATTACATTCGAATGACTCAGAAGTCCAGGAAATACTGCATTCATTTCCTTTCTGGAAATGAACTTAATTTTGACACGATGCCCCCAACCTCAGGATATGCAACTGTACCTAACCTAGGCTTGGCACCCCAAGTGTTGCAATCTCAGGCAGTTCTGATGTTGGCAAATCTCCTCTGGTCATCTGTCTCCTGTATGCAGAAGGGCCGTATGAGAGCGCCGTTGCCCAGAACCCACGTTCTCTGCAGGCCTGATACTTTTGGATTCTACTTGAAACATGGTGACGTTTGGTAAGTCTGGGAGTCTCCACCCTTCAAGATCAGCTTTTATCATGTCCCACAAGGGTCCTTTTGGCACTGCTGTCACTTGTTGGCCATTTAGAGATGTCTTAGTCAATTTTCTCACCACTTAGAAAAAAATACCTCATGCATACAATTTAAGGGAGGAGACGTTTATTTTGGTTCATATTCCAGACCATAATCAGCTGGCTCCAAGACAGGGTGGCCTGGCAGAACAGCCTGAGTGGAGGAACCGCCCACGTCAGCCTAAAAGGGAAAAGCCAGGAAAGGAGACACATCCTTCCAGGCCACGCCCCCAGTGACCTGCCCCTTCAGACCGGCCCCGCCTCCTAACAGCAAGTCAGCTATGAGCCCCCGCAACCCAATCACCTTCCAAAGCCTCGGCTGTGCGTGCACGAGGCTCTTGGGGGACATCTAGATATAAACCGTAACAGAAGAGAACAATTTATCAGTTTTCTGCTGTTTTGTTTGCAGACCTCCTTTTCCTCAACTTTCATCTTTCTGATTCTTTTCTCCTATAGGGTTGTAAGACTTTTGGAAATAAAAGCTAGGAAAAGAATTGCATACAGGCAACTTTTGATTTCTAGTTTAATCCACGTACACTAACCTTTTACCTTTTTCACTGGGAAGGAGAAAAAACTATGAAAAACGTAACTAGAATCTAAAAATTATTCTGCCAACACAGAAGCAGCTACATCCGCAAGTGCATTTGAAAGACTGTGCATTTAGAGAAGAAGTCTTTCAGGTCACTGAGTCCAGGCTTTTACCTCTCACCCGAGGAATCCAGGGCCTGAGAGAGTCAACAGCGTGATGGAGGGTCCACAGAAATTCGTCCTGTACATTTGGCTGACCATTCCGGTTGACTCCAAACAAACGCGAGTCAGTGTCATGCAAGTCTTTGGACTTAACTCCAGGGAAGACTTGAAATTACTTGCACTTGACTTTCTGTGTTGTTAAGCAACGTTCGGAACCACAGTTCTGCGCAGTCCCTAGAACACAGCGGACCTTCAGTTACTAGCTAGCAACAGCAGAACATTGCAGTTTTCTCGTGCTGGTGCAACGAGAAAGATAAATTGGGCTGACATCTGTTTTTGATAGTTTCCCTTCCCGACTCTGTGAGTATGAGATTTACTTGCTGTTGGAAATAGTTCCACAGTCAGCCTCTCTCATGGAGTGGATGAAAGGCAGAATTAGGTACCCAGAGCACCTGGCCTTGAATGAATCCCAGCTCTACCATTTATTAGAAGAGTTATTATGGCAAATCACTCTAAGCCTCTACGGGCTGAAATACCTTCATCTGTAAAACGAGTTTAATGATACCCTTGCCCACTCCCCTCCCAGCATTACTAAGAAAATTATGTGAAATAATGTCATTCATTAATGAATGTAGCAAATGATTTATTGCACACGTATTGTTTTCTGGAGCATGCTAGGCGCAGCCAGTAGGGGGCTGTCTGGACTCTTGCTGCTGTAGAACCGATGGCCACGTGACTAAGGCTGTGCCAGCTAATTGTGGTGAGCACTCCAATAGGAAAATGCCAATGAAAAGTAGAGTGGCGGTCAGGCTCCATGAGGAAGTGACATCTACACAGAGGTGTGAAGGAAAGTAGGAGGTCGCCAGGCAGAGAACTGTGCGGGGAGATTTCAAAGAGCGTGGCAGGTTGTGCTCTGGGGAGGGGACTGCGGCCAGTGGGGCTGGCCCCCAGGGAGAAGAGCAGAAGATGAAGATGGCACTGTAGTCGGGGGTCAGATTGTGCAGGTTCTGTGCAGAAGAGTTATTTGTAATCTTGTTAAGCAGTCGATGTTAATCGCGAGTCAGTGAGGCTCCAAGCGAGGCTTAAACAACACAGCATAGGTGTCTGTTAGGGATGGAGGGTGGTTACTACCAGTGCCCGGAGTCTTTGATTCACTTAGTATCAAATAGTGATTCTGCCCTGAGCGTGGATCCCGGCTCCGGCAGCTTTTAGCAGTGTGATCTCAGGGAGCTACTTAAGATCTCGGTGCCTCTGTTTCCTTCTCTTTATTATTTTATTTTTATTTTTTTCCCCTATTCTTTAAAAAGCAGGAAATAATGACATCTTTTCAAAGAGTTGTGAACTAAATGAGTCAATGTATGAAAATTTCTTTCAAGACAGCCTGGGGCATAGGAAGTACCTAGCACATGATTGTTTTATTTTTATTTTTTATTTTTCTGAGACAGGGTCTTGCTATGTAATTCAGTCTGGCTTTGAACTCGCAGCACTCTTCCTGCCTCAGTCTCCTGAATGGTGGGATTACAGGCATGCACTACAATGCCTGACTCACATGATTAATTATTATTATTGTTACCTCCATTTTGAAGCTGTATTGAGTTTGACAGTAGTTTAACTTTCAGATAAATACAGGAAGCATTTTTACTTGTTTGAAAATATGGCTCCTGTAAGCATAGCATCCTTGGGGTGTGGAGAGAAAGTCCGAGACTGGATTATAAAGTCTCATCATAGGGCTGGGAGTGTAGCTCAGTGGTAGAGTGTGTGCTTAGCGTGTGCAGACCTTGGGTCCAAACACACACACACACACACACACACACACACACACACACACATCCTGGCTTTCCTATTAAGTTCTAAATCTCACTTTCTTCACCTGTAATTTGAGAGAACTCTTTCTCTCTGCCACTATTTTATGGCTTTTACCCTGCACATTGTTTTCTAATAACCTATATTAGCATGTAGGAAAGAATCTCCCTTGGAGTATGGCGAAGTTATACCTGGTAGGTTGGTTAAGCTCATTCAAGAGCCAAGTGCATCTGCTCTCCTTGGTGTGGAAAGAACTCCTGGTTTGTTAATATGTGATATTAACACATGTTTTAAATGCATCAGTTAAAATTTATTTAATGATGATATTTTATTTCTCACTAGAAAACACTGCCACTTCTGTTTCACAGAGTAGTCTCACTTTATTGAACAACTTAGGTCCTTTTTATTTGCTGTCTTGTATTTAGGTTCTGCCTAATTGCACGATTTCACTTTCACCTGTGATAAAATCGAATGCTCACACAGAATTGGGAATGAGAGTGGTGATTGTTTCTGTATTAGTTACACAGCTGCCTTTTCCTGAGTCGCCTGGTAATTGGTAGCATCTCCACACAGCCTGCCTCCTTCCTATGTGTCACTCTACAGCAACTTGGTGTCTGGGATCCCAAACGCACCGAACTGTGGGCAAATTATACCTCAGCAGGGAATAATTTAAATCTCTAAAAGTGAATTTTCTTCTTGTGTCAGGGATCGAACTCAGGGCCTTGCGCTTGCTAGGCAAGTGCTCTAACCGCTGGGATAGGTCCCCAGCCCCTTAAAAGTGACTTTTTATGTATGGTGAGAGATGGGTGTCTAAGGGAATAAAGGTAGAGGAATGAAGTCAGCAGATGCTCTCCGTTGTGTTGTTTGACTCAATCCATGCCCTTCCGAGACACTGCAGGTATGATCTCTGTTTTAGAAAAGATGAGGCCGAGGACCTCATTAACGGCGCTTCATTTGCCCAGAGGCACGCAGCAAGCACAGGGGAGGGCCAGGGCTGGAACCTGCTCTTTTGACAACCCAAGAAACGGGACCATGGGTTATGAAGAAGGTCCTGGACTGTGGTTGCTAATTATCTTCCCCTTGGCTGTCATGTTAGTTATGTTGCCCGAGTACTAGTCTGAGAAGTAAATAAGGAATGAGGCTAATGTGTTTCAAGTCCAGAGGACTCTGGTGCCGATGTGTGCTGTTCCAAGTGATTCACAGTTAGTGGTGAGAATCACTGGCCCTGGGGAGTTGGTGTCTGACACATCGGGTTCCAAGGAGTTTTCACGGGGCACAGGGAAATTTGTGCCAGATCCACTGGGCTCCAGAGCATGAACTAAAACCCTAGTCCTTCGACCTACTTTTTCTACATGTGTGGCAGCCAAAACTTCCCAGACCTTATTCTGACCATGACTCCTGATCAAACTGGTAGTGACAGTCTATGTAGGACCATAGTTGCATTCTTTCTTCGATCTGCTAGACAGAGAAGAATTGGGATAACTCATATTCTCCTACTTGAAGGCAAGGCCCAGGATTGTTAATCCTCAAGGCCAGTGACCATTCTTTTCAGTAGCAAAGACAGCTGTGGTTACAGCCAGAACCATGTGTGCTGGGGTCAGTGGGAGTAATAGAGTCATTTTAACATTCGTGGAGGATTATGCATCAGGGCTGGACTAAGTCCTGCATATCACTTTACAGATGAGAAAACTGAGGCTCAGACTAATAAAGTGACATGTCTGAGATCATATACCAATTAGTGGCAAAGCATAGCTGAAGGTTATTTCTCTTTCTTTGGAGTTCTTTCCTCTGCGGGAGATTTTAAATCCTGGTTCTCAACTTTGACTTGCATATTATAAACACCTGAGGGATTTAAAATGCTAATGCTTAGGTTCTACCCTAGCAATTCTGACTTAATTAGCGGGAAGCATGGTCTGGGACATCAGGAGTGTTAAAAGCTCCCCAGGTGATTCTGATGTGCCACAGTTTGAGAACCTGAGATCATTGCTAGATCCCACCACATATTAAAATCACCACGGTAGTTTTTGAAAAGTATATGTGCCTGAAGTCTGCATTCCAACACAATCAAATATGAATCTCTTGGAAGAAAATTAAAAAAGGATAAAGAAACAAGTATATTTGGATGGGACTTGCCTTCTTTCACTCTTTTGATCAGTAGTCTTCCCTTCCAAATTATGCCTACTCCCCTACACTGGAACTGCCATGATCATGTGTTATAGAGTCTAAAAAAGAGCAAGAGTGCTTACTTTCAGCTGCAAATATTCTTCCCGGGTCTCCTATCAGCGATGTTATTATTTGTGTGAGGTGTTAGGAACTAATGAGGAGGGAGGATGGAGGACAGAGCTTCACACGTCTAGGAGAGCCTCCTGGATGTTAATGTGTTTGTTCCCATTAGAACCCTGTTTGTCATGGTTTAACTGGGTCCCTCCACTACTCGGGTGTGGCCTGAAGAGGTGGGGCCTTTCTCAGGTGTAGGCTGGGAAGGCTCCTTCCTCACTGTGGGATAGGGGCTCTTCATAAAAGAGGCTTCACACGGCTTCGTGCTGGCTTGCTCTCTCCCGCCATGTGATGATACAACAAGAAAGCCCACAGCATGTGGTGGTGCCTTGATCTGGGACTTTCCAGCCTCCAGAACTATGAGAGTGAGTTTCTGTTCTTTGTAAATGAGCCAGTCTTTGGTATTCTACTATACCAGGACTAAGGTGCTGTTGATGGAATTCAGTTAGAGTGACCAGAGAACCTTTCAGACAATTGTACCTCACCCTGAAACTCTTCTTATTTAATAGGTCAGCTGGGGGGCTTTTGTGTCTTTGAAAATTTCTGCAGGTGCAGCCAGGAGTTGGGAAAACATGAAGGGCTACTGGGTGCTACCCACTCGTGGTTTGAGCAATTGTGCCCCTGTTCACTTGCTGAGCCAGGCATGTGCCTGTCCTGTGCTAGAACCGCTGGTCAGGGAAGTTATCCAGTGTGGCAGCAGCAGGTGGCCATGTCATCCTTCTGCTCATGGCTCTTTGGGCTCCTTCAGCTGAGTTTGCAAATAGAGTAATGTGTTTTTCGTGCCTCTCCCTTGACCTCCAACCCCGGGAACTCCGAGTCAGGGACAAGGGCAAGTCTTGTGCTGAGCACTCCACAGTGCTCAGGCAGGAGCTGTGGCGATGACTGTAGGACTTGGTAGGTATTTATTCTCACCGCCCTCCTGGGCCTTTGATGGTCACAGACTTCAGGTTTCCATAAGAGGGATTGTGTTGTATGCAGGTACGTAACCAAAGGCCTGTTAGCAGATGGAACTTGGAGGGAATAAGAGGCAGCAGATCAGGAAGGATCTTCGAAAACAAGAAGCTGTGTGTGCTGATCTTTGCTCTTTAGTGGGAGCCCGATGTCATCTTCGAGTCTGCTGCTTTCCTATCTTTCATCAAGGTGGCCAAGATTGCACAGATTAGTTTGGTCTTCATCTTGTTGCACCTGGGAAAGGTGGAAATACGACTTGTGGTTCTTAAGAATCACATTGTGAAGAATTGTGGAAAGATATGAAGCCAAATGGAGAGGAAGAAAAAACCCGTGGAAACCTCCTCTGGCTTTCGATCTGCTTAGTACGATACAAAACACAAAGGGGGACCGGGAGCTGGTGCGCCTTTTCTTGGTCCCCCTCCCACCTCACGTCTCCCCAGTGCCGAACGCCCCTCTCCTGTGGAGCCTGGCTCTTCTCACTAGCCGACTTAATGCTGTTTTCTCTCTCCCCGGTTCCTCAACGGCTTTTTTGCCCCTCATAGGCACTGTTAAGAGTGCACCTTTCTTACCCCTAAGCCTGTCAAGTTCTCTTAAGCAGGAACAGGCACCCTCATTCCTTTGACTGTGTACCCCAGTGCCATGCTTCTGTGCTGGAGTTTGGATCTGGAATGTTCCCCAAAGCCATGTGTGTCATGGGCTTGTTCCTCAGTGTGGCAGTGTGGGCAGTGTGGAACCCTGAATGAGTGGAGCCTTGTGGAAGGGCTTTAGGTCACTGGGGGCGTGCCCTTGAAGGACATGCTGGGTCCTTCTTTTGCCTCCCTCTTTGCTTCTCTGCCACTACTAGGTGATCAGGCCTCCTGGACCACACACTCTTACCATGATGTCTGTGCCACACCACAAGCCCCAAGTAACCCGGCCAGGAGTCCATGGACTGAAATCTCTGAAACTAAGCCAGAAGAAACCTCCTCCTTTATTAAGTTGATTAGCTCAGATATTTTGTCACAGTGACAGAAGACTACATAGTCACTACTCATACAGTTCGGAAAATACAACTGAAAAGGCCTTTCTACTCTCTCTCCCATCTTGTTCATTTGGACGTTTGAAGTACTTTTTTCTGCTGGGTTGTCCAAGTTAAGTTTAGACTGAGAAGATCTCCATGGAAGGTGCTTGTGGCAGTGGAAGAGGCTCAAGCCAGTGTGTTCTTCCATCTTTCGGAGGTCCGGGTGGTCGGCAGAGATGCAGAGCTAAGGGGAGCACGGTCGCTCTCCTGACCTCAGCGACTCTCCGAAGATCCAAACTGGGCCTCAGAGTCAAAGTCAGGCTCCACCGCTCTCAGTGCCTGGTGCTCAGCAGAGCACAGTGAAGGTCTGCAGGATGGACTTGTCTGATACAGCCGAAGGCCTCATTTCAGAGACTTCAAGTGGCTTCTAATGTGCAACTCAGCCCGGTTTTTGTTGCTTTCCTAGCACGACGGAGATGCTATTAAACTGAGACGATTCATTAGTCATTGCCAGAACAGTTTTATTGGGCTGACTATTACCATGTATTTAACTTTTCAGATCCCCATAGCACTTTATTGCTGATCACTGTTCCACGAATCCATTCAACAGTGATAGAGTTGTATTTGGTTTTAGCAAGGGCCAGTCTATTCAGCCACTGCATGCCCGATGAGCCCCCAGTTAAGACCCCCATGGAGACCCTCCCAGCTGATATCAGGACCTTTAATTATGTGCTGCCAATAGAGAGCACGCAGGTTTTCCTTTGACATTTTCACTCGGCAACTATTACAGACAACTGTGATTACCACTGTGGAGAAAACTTGCTAGTGCAGGTGTAATCGAGACAGCTTTCAGGGGACCAGCATCCAGGAAATTACTGAATTGTTTAGAAGAGAACAGAAAGTTGACTGACAGATTTCTAGGACTGTCATGTTTACATATATCCTCAATAGAAACCAATCATTTAAACAGAATATTCTTTTTGTCTTGATCTCCTTAAAGGAACACTATAAATTCTTCTGATCTAAACATATTCTTATATAAGTAGAGGGGAAAAAAGTATATATATGAAGAAAAATAGTTGTAAACCAAGTTTGGGCTGTTACAGTGTTACACATGCCACTCTGTGAAATTAAAACTTTTGATCTATAGCGTGATGGTTTCAAACTTCTTTAGCAGGAAAAACATATTTCTTTTGGGAGGATGGAAGGTTATATGAAATTCCAAAATATAAGATACACCAAAGAAAAATATTTTCAGTTGAATCCCAAGCTTGCTCTTTCTATATCCACACTGCGTAGTTTCCTCATCGCCACATGCTGTCTAGGCAGAAGCATCTTTCTGGGACTTGTGGGCTCTTCATAGTTTGAAGTTGTTGGCTTTTTTTCTTTTCCTGGTGCTGAGGATGGAGCTCAGGGACTCATCCAGGCCAGGCATCTGTTACACCACTGACCTACATTCCCGTGTCATTTTAAGTTTTATTCTGAGACAGGGTCTTGTTGAATTTCTCAGCCTGGCCATGAACTTGTATCCTACTGCAACCTCCCGAGTAGCTGGGATTATAGGCATTAAACAGACTCCCTTTCTTCCCCGAAAAGGTAAGTGGGTAAACCTTCAATTGCCTCTCTGCCCTCAACTCTATTTGATAGAAGTGGTAATGGCAGACAGGTATTTTAAAACATTCCATTAGTTTAATCTTTATTTTCATACCAGGGAGGTTTCAGGAAACATGTTGCTGGTTTTTATGAAAATCCCAGTAGGCAACAAGTGGAAAGTAAATGTGGGTATCAGAGCTTGTTATCAGCCCAGAGTTCAAGAACAGTTCAACACCTCCAAAATATAAGACACACTGAGACATCTTTGCTTGGTGTTTTAGAAAAAATGATCAATTCCAACAATAATATTAACAAAATATTTTGCATACAGGCATTACTCAACGAGGCTTAAATTAAGAATACTTTATAAGATCTCTTATTTTTTGATTGCCAGGCAGCCATTATATAAAATTTAACATTATATCATAACTTGGCAAGGCAGTTACATTTTGGAAACTTCTATAGTGAGAAGGGCGCTGGGTGAGAAGTCTCTTCATTGGAGCTGCCATCTTGCTTTGGCATAAGGGAGGTGATATGATATCAAAGCTCAGAGAGGGTAAATTATTTGCCCAGGTTCCTTATCTATAAAATGAGGTTTGACCCGATGATCTAAGCTCCCGTTCAACTGGAGCCTTCCATATGCACTCTTGATCTATGCTGCCGTCGATATGCTATTGCCTAGGACACACGTGGGTGAACTCGGCTGGAGAGACTGACCCATGATTTGTACTCCCCCACTCTCCATTCTGATCACCAGACTCTTTCCTGCCTTATCAGCCACAGCTGTGCCCTGCAAACTCCCGTCATGTGAATTTGTACAAAGTGGGTTTCTGTGCTCTATGTGAGAGCCCTCTGTGGGTCACTTACCATTCTGCATTTTAGGCTTGGTCATTAGCAGCCAGATTTCTGCTCAAGCACCCACAGCTGGATTCTGCACACCAGGATGTTTTATTGACTCCTTTTGCTATCTGGGACCTATAGTTTTTGGCATCATTTGTACCGTCAAAAAATATGCATTATGATAATAATGAATGCATTGAATGGTTTCTTCATTCTCTGAAAACCACCTATCGTTCTTTCTAGGGCAGGCACTCAGAAATATTCTCATTGTACTTCTCTACTATAGTGGCCCTTGTGATCGTTAATTGTGACATGTGATCGTTAATTGTGACATGTGATCGTTAATTGTGACATGTCCACTTGACTTGAGTAAGAACTACCTAACAAATTAGTAAGTTCTGGATGTGTCGATGGATGATTAACATTGTAGGCCGGCAAACTGATGAGAGAAGACTCACCCCAGATGTGGGAGGCACCGACTATTTGGCACTTTATAACACCATAATTATCTTTTTAAAATAAGCGTTTAGGATGTAGTGTTTTTTTCCATAGCCCCTTACTTAGCAATAAGCCAAAACTTTTTTGTCTCTAAATTTCCTGACCCCGAACCTCTAGTAGTACATCTGAATGTATCCCCGATAGCACATGTATTTACTCTGGTTTCATTTCTGTCTACGTGTCCCTTTCTGTACCCAAACTCTTAGAAGGCACATAGATCCAACTGCAGATATTTGGTTGAATTTTTTTTTTTCAAAAGGCATGAATTTAATTGTGAAGGTCCCCTTCAAAGTTTGAACGTGAAGTTTAGTGTAAATAAAAATCACCACAGTTTTTTTTTTTTTTTTTGTGGTACCAGGGATCAAACTCAGGCCCTTGTGCTTGCCAGGCAAGCACTCTAATCACTGAGCTAAATCCCCAGCCCCCACCACAGATTTTTGTCAAATACATATTTGAGGCCTATTCCCAGGGATTCTAATGGGTCTAGGTGGGCCCCAGGAATCTGCCTTTCTGTCGACAAGCTCAGGTGATTCTGCTGCAGAGGACATAGTACTGCAGCTGTCGTTTAATGGCTCCCAGGATGGTGGCAGTGTCAGAGGGCCATGACCCCATACTGGGTATTCTCCACACGGCTCAGTTCCCTTCCTTTGTCTTCGGGCTGTGGATTGCACTCATGTTTCTCTTAGGTTAGTGGATCAGTCAGTGCTCCCTAGAGAAAGTTAATGTAAGATACATGGATTTACAAGGTAGGCTTCCGATGGCTGGCTGCAGAGTCAGGTGTTTGGCAGAGTGCAAAAGGGCCATCTGCATGCTGGAGATCTGAAGGATCCTGTCAAAAGTCAAAGGCCCGGAGCTCACTGCAGAGTCCCCAGTGAATCCGTATCAGGAAGCCGAAGGGTCTGCGCCCACAAGGCTGAAGAGTCTGCTCTGAACCAGAGATGGTCATCCACTGTAGGCGAAGACCGGAGCCCTTCAAAGAAACAGAAGCGAACCTTCTTTCTTCTTTCCCTTTTTACTAACCTTCTTTCTTCTTTCCCTTTTTACTCCACGCAGGCTGCAGCTGTATTTGATTGGCACTACCCAGAGGGGGCGATCAGGCTTCGGTAAGTCCATTCAGTAACACCCAGAACTACACTGAGCCCATCAGTTGAGTATTTCTTACTCAAGTTGGCACAGCAGTCGACTATCACAGATAGATGGTTTTGGGCCTTTATAGATAAGTCTTCACTTCTATTTTTTCTGTATTTTTGAGGCTGGTCTTGAGTTCACTATGTAGCCCATGCTGTCCTTGAACTTGAGGTGAACTTCCTGCCTCAGCCTCCCAAGTGCCGGAATTACAGGCATGTGCCACCATGCCTGGCTGAGGCTTCACTTCTAGAGAAGTAATCCTCTTTTTTCTAGGTGATTTTCATGTACACTAAATTTTGAGATCCACTTCTAAAAGGGAATGTCTTAATTAGATAAAGGTTTAAGAAATTTACTAACCAAATGCCTATAATAAAAGAATATGTGGAATTCAGTGGTTTGGATTTAGAAAAGTAACATTCTAGACATAATATTTATACAAGAATAAATAGATGTAATAGTGAGAGGAAAGCAGATACATATAATATTCAGAGAAAAGATACCCTAAATTTAACAAACGTCTCTAGAGGCTTTTTATGTATTGAATGGTTTATTCATTCTCTGAAAACCACCTAAGCTCCTTACTAGGACAAGTTCAGGAACATTCTCATTGGACTGTACTGTAGTGGCCCTCCTTACCTTTTGTGATTGTTAATTGTGACATGTCAACTTGACTTGAGTAAGAACTACCTAACAAATTAGTAAATCCTGGGTGCATCTATGAATGATTGATATTGTAGGCCAGCAAACTGATGGAGGAAGACCCAACTCAGATGAGGGTGGCACCGACCATTAGGCTTGTGGCTTAGATAGAATAAAAAGGGAAAAAAGAAGGAAGTGTGTCTTCCTTTTTGGAGGAGCTCTGGTCTTCACCATTGCCTTTGGACGTGATCTCCAATTCCTTCAGCTTCCGGTGTAGAATTTTCAGCCTTCCAGTGCAGTCTCTGGCCTTCCAACACAGACTTACCCTATTGACTCTATTGTGAGTTTCCGGGCCTGCAAACTTCAGCTGCCACAGAATCTTCTGGCTCTCCAGTGTGCAGGCAGCCATTTTGGATTCTTTCACCTCTGACTGGACAGATATCTGTTGAGACTCTTCTACTTCCCATTATGTAAGCTTACCTAATAAATACCTGGGTATAATTATACATGTCTTTTATATTGATTCTGTTCCATTAGAGAACCCTAAGGGATTCTCTTCTAATGAGGTCTAGGAGAACAAGCTGGGAAATATTTATGCAACTATGGTTCCCTGCTATGCACATCAGAGTCCCTAAAAGTTTGCTTAACAATATGCAGATTTCTGGGTTTCACCTTAATTGTAAGGACATATAGGGGGTAAAGGTTGGGAATGGGATCCACATTGTTATCAAACTCGAGCTGATTATTATGCATTCAAGGTGTTGCTATGATGCAGAACACTTTAGTTCTCCAAAACAAATGAAAAACTCAGAGGAGTTGTGAGAAAGACAGGCCAAAGATCCTAAAACCTCTCAGAAGGTTTCAGCCCAGCTTGCTGCATGAGTCTGGGCAAATAGCTGAAGGTAGATCACACAGCCAGTGATTCTTAGAACTGGGAGCCAATTCTGCGCTGAAAATGCTGCTTAAATCTTTCTATTTAGAGCCAAGACAGCTCTGAATTGTGAACTGGTTTTAGCTAATTGGACAGTACAACACTATTTAGGTCCACTGGTTAAAATTCTAAAAAACTCCTTGTACGCTCATTTTTTCCACCTTTTTTTTCCTAATCAGGCAGTATTTTATACTGAAATTAGCCTTAGGTCAAATTCTGCCAAACCTTCCCATTTGTTTCGGCACAGAGATATCGAATAGTCACGGAAACATTTGGTCTTATTCTCTAACTTTTGGCATTTCTAGAAACATCCTAAATGCAAACTTGAGGCTACACCACTCTAATGACAACATGCGAACTTTCTGCTTGGGTAAGAGGATAGTTCTTTGTGAAATGAGAGTGACATTGGGCCAGATACAACTCTGGATTGTCCCAAGGTGTTAGGATACTGAGTTTGCTGATTTTATTCTACCAGTAGAAGCAAGGCTTGTGAGTCATAACAATCCATCTATAGCCTCAATTCTAATTATTTCCATGTATTTTATTAGAGAAGAATGGTTTCAAATATCCTTTAGGCTAATAAGCAAACCCTCTGATATTGATTTTGATAACCATATATAAAGTTCTTGCTAAAATCCTTCAGAGGTCAGTGATACTGATAAGTGACGTGCAGACATCCACAGTCTATGTGGAGCAATTTGAAGGAAATTAGCGTACAGCAAGTATTGGGACACAGCTCTTTCCTTTTTAGCTAGTAGGTGTTGGTTTCAAAGTTTAGAAGCAGCTTAGCAATCCATGTAAAGTTCTTTAATTAAAAGTGGAATATACTGGGTTTTCCAATCAAATTTTGGGTCTTATGGGTTTTACATATATTCAAAATCCGAAAGGACATTTTTGGGGCAACTGTAATTCCATTATATATGTAGCTAGTCTTTCCCCTCTTCCTGCAAGGGGGCAGCATCAGCCCCAGTTGAGAATCACTGTCAGAAACTATTACTTCAGGGTCCTTCTATCATTTGTATTGGTAAAAATAATTTAGATTCTCATCCGGTTAAACTGAACAGGTGAATGAGTAGGTGCAAAGTTAGGCTTGAAGCTGGTTAGCAACAGGGCCAGGAAGGGGGGATCTGACCTGAGCTGAAAGGCCTTGGGAGTGGGTTTGAGTGGGGGCTGGCAAAGTGAGGGGAAGGGGAACGTATCCTCAACCTGCAGAATGATGCACCAACTTAGAGTGAAAAGGAAGTGTGAAACCTCTTGTGTCAGGATGGTGGACAGGACTTAATCAGCAAGTCTAATATGGGATTTTATGTCTGTCATACGGTGCAGAATGCGACGTGTTCCTGCTGAGTGTTTTGTGTGTTTTTGGTAGTTTGGGACTGGGGAAGTTAAAATTCAGTGGAAGCATGCAATTAATACCAGAGGTGGCTTTTAGAATTGATACAAACATTAGAAAGGGTAGGGGACCTTCTATTGTAGCGGACTGGTGATTGAGAAAAATCTTGTTTGCATTTTGAAGTCACGTGGTGATCCCATTCTCAGGCTAAAACTAGTGATTTATTTCAACAGATGTTTCTAGAAGGCCTGTTATTTGCTTAGCTAGGTGCTATGGGTGGCAAAATATTTCTATCTAACTGTTTGATATGTCATGACCATTGCCTTTGAAGCAAAACCATGGTCCAATTCAAAACATTTGCACAGAGATGGACCCAGAGCCGTATTCAACAGCTTTGATTGTACACTGGAATCACTGGGGGTGGTACAGTATTTAGAGCTTTTGATCTGCACACAAACACACATATTTCCAGTCCAACGTTGCCAATAACCTCCATATTTCTCCTTTTCAAGCTCCAAATGGAAACGAAAGAAATCTAAATTTCCCCTTATTACTCATATTTTTCAGGGATGCACAGTTTCTAAAATGTTACAGTCTCTCTTGCATGATTGTATAACAAGGCAACAGGGCTTCATTGTACAGATTCCAAACTGCAAGAACTTATCATAACTACAAGATTTCTAGGGCTCAGATGATCTGCATATTTCTTATAGCCCTGATATCCATCATAGTAGTTTCCAACCTGGTGAGGTAATGTAAGTCTCTTGGGGTACATCACATGAGATTTGATGTGCACTGCTCTGCTCTGACAGCGAAGTCCGTCTCTTTGAAATATATTCAGAGAAACCAATAAAGGAATATAAGTAATGGAAGGACACTACCTAAACCAAAGTTTCGTGATTCTTGTTATCTGTTCTGGAGCAAAGATACTAACAATGTTTCAGTCTGTCTTATTTTATTTTTTTTTTGTCTTTTGTCTAATTTTATATAAGGACCAGACAATCATTTCTTTGTTATTTCTTTATCCATGCATTGGGACCATTAGTAACCCTATTGAAAAAAACCTCTGTTCCTTGCTTTGGCTCACAGTGTGGCTGTTGGCTCTTGTAATCAGATGAGTAATTCCAGGAATGTTCAGTTTGTTTTATGGCTGTGGCTCTCCAGGAAAGTGGAGGAGCTCACCTGCACTGCTCCTCAGCTGATCGTAGCTGGGAGAGCTCCCGACATCTGTGTCTGTAACGAGAGGCCTACAAAAGCAAAATAAATCATTTCTTCTACCTCCATTTCTCTTGCACATTAAAGGCTGATCACCTAAAGTCACGATCCTGGCTCTGAATTGGATTGCAGCATCTACTCTGATAGCACAAAGAGAAATCAATATCTGCCACTGTAAAAAGTCAATGGAACATAAATTAGGCAAAGAATATTTTCTAACTCTGGCCCCAAGCAGTGACTGGCTGGGTGCAAGCCATACTTTTGGTCAATGAAAAACAGAAAGCAGTTTTACCTAACAGCAGGATAAGTCATACTGGGATTATTTTTTGTACTATTTCTACTTCTCTTTATTGATCTCCAAATAATGAATTGAAGCACAATGATCCTCTCTCAAGTTAAGTGCACCAACAAAACATTACCAGAAAATTTCTCACAGTCGTTAGCGAAATAGTGAAAGCCGTCGAGGCAGAATGCGGCGCTGACATTCTGAGCATGCGCACGGCCCTGGCCAGTCCCAAGACGGTCTCCTCCAGTATCTTCAAGGCTGCTTTAGGGTTGTAGCTTGGTTTGCTGTCAAGGAGCAAATACACTTCCTCGCTAACCTTCCTTTGGCCGTCATGCCTTTTCCCAACATCAGGTCCAGATTTTACAACTTCTAAAACGGAAATAATTTTTAAATCCGGTAACAAAATGCAGGACTAGGGGATGTAGTTCAGTGGTAGAGTACTTGTCTAATATCTACAAAGTCTCGGCTCTGGAAAAAGTAAAAAACAATGCAGATTTTTCTTGAGAAAATAATTCGAGAAACTCACGAGATTAGAAGCAAACAAATCGCACCCACTCCACCCATTCTCAGCAATTATAACTGACTACATTTTCACATACCTATTTCCGGTGTTCTTAATGTATTTAATTTTTGTTCTCTCACAAAAACATATTTCAAAACAAAAACAAAACAAAAACAAAAACATATTTCAACAGTCAGAGTGTCATGCAGATAATGTGTGGTCTTTGTGGAAACCAAAACATCCTCTTTTGCACCATTTTTGAATTATTGAAAATTATCAGTGAAGGTGTAATGCCAATGGATGTCAAAATATCACATGAATCACTGGTGTCCAGACTTGAGGGTGGTTTTATGGTGATAGATAGGAGAACTTCCTACTTCTGAGACTCACACTGGAGGGATGGACTTATCTAGCTACTGGCATCGCCAGATAGATGTCTGTCCACACTGGGCAGGCTCCTTTCAGGTTGACAGCATTGAAAATCGGAGGAACCTAGACTCTGCTGATAGCTCACTTCACAGACAACAAGAGTGGACTATGGCTATCTCTTTTATTTTCAAACTCAGTGACAGCTCCTTTCCTTGGAAGGATTGGGGGAGAGGGTGGACTGTCATGCCAATCGGATTTTCTGTACCTGGAAGAAGAAAATATAAGCTCTCTAGCCTCACAATCTGCTTTGTTTCTTTAACATAACGTACCCTCTTTATATCCTGTCCTACCATATGTCCTGTTGGGTGAATGGAATCAAGAATGTAAAACTGGTGTAAGCTAAACAGTAGCAGAGAGTACAGCTGTAGTAAAGAAGTAGGAGAGTGTGGAAATGAGAACTCTAGTTCCTTAGCTCTCACAGGACAGGGACTGAGGCAGCTCCAGGGTTGTCTACTCTCAGAGATCTCATAATGATTGATATAGGGGGGCATAGCGCATGCACATCACCCAAAGTACCCCTCCCTTTCTCCTAGTTTTTAATGGTTATATCACTAATTTTAGTTATTTTTGTGATTTCTAGTACTACGATTAAATCACTCCCCCAACTCTATAACTTTCAAATAAATATATCTCCCAACTCCCCTTCGTTTTTTTTTTTTTTGGTGCCGGGGCTCAAACTCAGGGCCTTGTACTTGTGAGGCAAGCACTAACCACTGAGCTAAATCCCCAGCCCTTCTCTTCTTTTTAAAGATGTACGATTAACACCCTTACCTGTCTGTAGGCTCTCCCCAACTTCAGGGCTCTGAACTGAAAATCTGTAGCCCTTCGAGGTTCATATATCGCCATCTAATCCTGATGTGATGCCATTAGGAGACGAGCCTTTGGGAAGTGGTCAGGTCATGGCGTCCTCGCAAATGGGATTAGTGCCATTATAAGTGACCGAAGGAACTGGAGTGCTCTGTGCAATGTAAGGACACTGTGAGAAGGCTCCTCTGTGGACTAGGATGTGGGCCTGCAGCAGATACCATATCTAGTAGTGCCTTGACCTTGGACTTCCTAGCTCTAGGATGGTAAGGAGAAAAGGTTCATGTATAAACTCTCCAGTTTGTGGTATTTTGTTAGACCAGTACCAGTGCGCTGAAGCGTCTGCCGGCTGTGCCGTGGCTTAGTGCCATAGCTTAGTATCTTTAAGGGAGGGAGCTTGTATAAATCATTCGTAACCATAATTCAGGTCTTCCATGTGGCTTCTGCAGGCTGGTTCTGAAAACAGAAAACAAATGCAATGCTTGTATTTTTAAAATATGTAAAATCTGTTAATCGCTAAACAAAAGTACTCTGCTTATAGTTTCTTTCTGTATTTCAATACCAATCCTGTTCTTAAGGTGAAGAGGAGTCTTCTTTCTTACTTTTCACCAGTGACTCAAAATCATTCATCATTTTAGTTACTGCACATATAATTCATGACATCCTTGTATGAATTTTTTCCTACTTTTTAACGACTTTATTGAGATATGACTTACGTACCATAAATTCATCCATTTTAAGTACAGAATTCAGTGACTGTTTAGTGAATTTATAGAGTTGTGCAACCAGCACCATATCCAGATTTAAAATATTTCAATCATCTCATAATGTTCCTTTGCATTTCTTTGCAGGAAATCCCTGCTTCCACCCCTTATTCCAGGCCAATGTAAATCTGCTTTCTGTTCCTCAAGTTTGCCTTATTTGTATATGTCATCAAAATGGATCATACAATATGCAATCTTGTTTATCTGGCTTCTTTCTCTCGGCATGTTTTTGAGGTCCATCCATGTTGTACCATGTGCCAACAGTTCTATTTTAAAAAATGATTGAGTAGTGTTTCAATATATAGAGGTACTCCATTATATACGTACATTCACACACTGATAGATATTTGCATTGTTTCCTGTTTTGTTTGTTTGTTTGTTTTGGTGTATTATGAGTAAAACTACTTTAATTTTTTTTTCCTTTTTGAGACAGGGCCTTGTTATGAAGTTCAGGCTGGTCTTGAACTCACTATGTAACCCAGGCTGGCCTCAAACTCGTGGTGATCCTCCTACCTCAGCCTCCCGAGTGCTGAAATTACAGGCATGTGCCACCACGCCCAGAGTAATTGCTTTAAAATTTGTATCTTTGTGTAGAGAAATGTTTTCATGTCTTTTGGGTAGGTCCTTAGCAATAGACTCACTGGGTCCTATGCTAGACCTTCCATTTACATACCCGCCGGCAGCGTGTGAGGTATTGGTATTTTCATATTTTGGACTAAGGACATTATAGTGGTTGTGCAGAGGTATCTCACTATGCTCTAAATTAGCATTTTAAAGTGACTCATGGTATTGAGAATGAGAAGTTATTGTTCAGTAAGTATAATATTTCCATTCTGTAAGGTGAAAACTGTTCTGAGGCTGAATTGTGATATGGTTGCAGAACATTACAAATGCATTTAATACTATTGAACTGCACACTTAAAATTCTTAACTGGGTAAATTTTATGTTTTGTGTATTTTACTACGAAAAAAAACCAGGCTTCCACTACAGATCACATTAGCCTTAACTAGCTGCTAAGGCCCCAGGCTCTAGAATAGAAAGGTACTCTAATCAGACAGACATCCCAAGGTCTCAGGCGTTATCTTTGTGGTTGGTTAAAAGCACGTGGTGAAGACCTTTGGAATGTGCAGGATTTGGACAGCTCAAGGCTCCCGAGTGAACCCTTTTCTGCCCAGACACCAATAGTATCAAAGCAAACTGACAGAAATGGACTTTTCATGTTGAGTTGTGCTAGTAACTGCCATGCTTAGATGTTTGTGCCCCCGCTAAAATTCACGCTGCAATTTTATCCCCAGTGCCACAGTATTAAGAGATGGGGCTTTAAGGAACTGACAGGGTCATGAGGGCATCTTTCTGAATGGGATTGGGCCTTACAAGGGAGGCTTCACGTGCCTTTTGGCCCCTTTTGACTTTCTGACCCTTCCCCCATCTGAGGACATGACATTTGTCCCCTCTGGAGGGTATAAGGAACCAACTTGGAAGTAGAGAGCAGTTCTCACTAAACACCAAATTTGTTGGTACCTTGATCTTTAATTTTTGAGGCTCTAGAACTATAAGAAATAAATGTCTGCTATTTATAAATTACTCAGCCTGTGGTATTCTATTACAGCAACACAGATGAACTAAGAAGTAGCTTTGTAGAAAGTCAGTTGACTACAAAATAATGATTTCTTTCTGAAATTTCTATCTACCACACTATCTTGCTTTTAGTAGCTCTATGATAAGTGCTGAAATTAGGTATTATAATTCCTCCAATATTATTCTACTTTTACAAAATTGCTTTGGTCTACTTCATTTCTATATAAATTTAGGATAAGTTTGCCAATTCTGATGAAAAAATCTGCTGGGATTTTTGTAGGTATTTCACAAAACTATATATAAACATAGCGATATTGCTCTCTTGTCAATATTGAGTCTCAGCTAGGGACGGTGGTGCATGCCTGCAACACCAGCATTTGGGAGGCTGAGGCAGGAGGATCATGAGTTTGAGGCCAGTCTGGACTACATAGTGAGACCCTGTCTCAAAAAAAAGTCTCATAACTTGGGAACATAAAATAACTTTCTACGTACCTATTGATCTTCTTTGGTTTCTCTTATGGTTTTGTAGTTTTCAATGTATATCTATTACACTTTAAAAATAATTTCTATATATTGTTTATGATGCATTTGAAAGAAATTACTATCAAACTTGACTTTTGGGTTGCTTCTCTGCTGGATAAAAGGTCGTATACTACCCTTACCATAGCCCCTTCTCTCATATTTTACTAATTTACTTAATGCTTAAAATCATTCTATTCTTTTTTTTTTTATGGTGCCGGGGATCGAACTCAGGCCCTTGTGCTTGCAAGGCAAGCACTCTAATCACTGAGCTAAATCCCCAGCCCCTATTCTTTTTTTTTTTAAATAAGATGTCATTCTGTCAATTTTAGATTCACAGAAAAATCTAGTGGAAGGGACAGAGATTTCCCTCATGATGCCTACCCCTGTGTGTCCCTCATCACCGTGGTGTCCTTAGTGCATGTGGTGAACCTGGTTTGACGCATCATTGTCACCTCAAGTTGGCAGTGTGTATTAAGCTTCACTCTTGGTGGCTGCATCTTATGAGGTATGACAAATGTGTTATGATACATACCTGTCACTATAGTATCATACAGAGTAGCTTCACTGCCACTATAGTATCATACAGAGTAGCTTCACTGCCAGAAATATCCTCTGTGCTCTTATTCGTCCCTCCATCAGCACAGTGCATGGTAACTTCTGAGCTTTTACTCCACAGTCTTTCTTTTCTTAGAATGTCATGTAAATGGAATCATGCAGTACATAACCTTTTAAGACTGACTTCTTTCACATAGTATTATGCATTTAAATCTCCCTCATGTCTTTTCATGGCTTGAAAGCTCATTTCTTTTTAGCATTGAATAATATTTCATTGCTTGATAGCACCACAGTTCATTTATCCATTTGTATTCATGCACATATTAAAGGATATCTTGGTTACTTCCAAATTTTGGCAATTATCAATAAGGTTGCCACAAACATCTGTGTGCAGGTTTTTGTGTGGGCATAAACTTCCAGCCTTCTTGAAGGTTTTGGATAATGTATCTTCACGGCTGAGATTCTCTGCTTGGCTATATTCACTTTAATAATAAGCCCATTGTTTTGGTCAGCTTTCCCATTGCTGGTACAAAATACCTAATACCCACAGCCTAAGGGAGGAAATGGTTTAATGTGGCTCATCATTTCAGGTCATGGTGGGCTGCCTCCAAGGCAGGCACATCATGGTGGAAGGGGACAGAGCAAACCTGCTCACTTCATGGTGACTCAGAAACAGACTAGGTTGGAAAGAGCTGGGAGCCTGATGTCGTTCCTAAGGTAGCACCCCCATAATCCACACGGAAGCATTCAGGAGTGTGCTTTACTCATCTCTTGGTCATCGCTCAAGCCAATCGAGTTGACAATCGAGATTAATCATCACACTCATCAAAGGCATTCTTCATTTCTGTTACATTATTTTTGATCTGTAGTATTTCTTTTTGTTTTTTCTTAGAATTTCTGTCACTCTACTTATATCCTCCATTTGTTCTTGAAGGCCGTCAACTTTATCCATTAGACCCTTTAGTGTATTAATTGTATTTGTTTTAAATTCTCAAATAATTCCTAATCCTTGTCATATCTGAGTCTGGTTCTGATGCTTATTTTTTCCCTTCAAACTGTTTTTTGATCCTTGGGAAGCCATATAATTTTTCCTGCTAGCCAGACATGATATACTCAGTAAAAGTGATTATGGTAAATTGACCTTTTTTGTAACATTGCATAAACAGAAGTAAGGGCAAAAATCACACGACCTTCTCAATAGACACAGAAAAAGCCTTTGACAAAATCCAACATCCGTTCATGATAAAAACATTGAAGAAAATAGGTATAGAAGGACCTTATCTCAATCTGATAAAGCCATTTATGATAAACCTACTGCTAGTATCATTCTAACTGGAGAAAAACTGAGTTTTCCCCCTAAAATCAGGAACAAGACAAGGATGTCCAGTATCCCTACTCCTGTTCAATATAGTACTTGAAACATTAGCCAGGCAAGAAAAAGAAATAAAAGTGATATGTGCAGTAAAGGAAAACACCAAATTGTCATTGTTTGTAGATAACATGGTCCTCCACACAGAAGACCCCCAAACCACAAAGAAAATGTGGTATCTATATATAATGGAGTACTACTCACTATAAAGTAGGATAAATTCAAGATATTTGTAGGAAAATGGATGCATCTGGAAAATATAATGTTGAATGAAATAAAATCAGACACACAGTTTAAATATCATTTGGCATTTCTCATTTGAATAAGGCAAAGTACAAAAAAATGATTAAAATAAAGGATGGCTAAGATGAAACAAGGGGATAGGTCTCTTGCAAGTGGGAAAGGGTCCAAGAGATGGAGAATGAGGGGAGGCGGGAAGAGAGGGGAAGTAGGAACTAAGCTATGCCATATTCAGATACCAAATACCCACAATGAATGTAAACATTATATGTCATAAACATGAGCTAAGAATAATAATAACAAAAATGAAAACAGGGAAAAGAAATTTAGAGGCAGAGTGATGAAGGGAGGTGGGAAAGGGGAAGGGGATTAAAAAAAGAAACAAACTGTGTTATTGTACATGTACTTATGCTTCAGGATGAATGTAAACTTCATGTACTGCAAACATGTACTAATAAAATAGCAATTAAAAAAAAAAAGAAGACCCAAAAGATCCACCAAAAGACGCTTGCAATTAGTAGCCAAATTCAGCAATGCAGCAGGATACAAAATCAATACACAAAAATCAACAGCATTCCTGTATACCAGTAATGAATCTACTGAAAAAGAAATTAGGGAAAAAGTGCCATTCAAAATAGCACCAAGGAAAATTAAAGGTTTAGAAGTTAACCTAACTAGAGAAGTGAAAGACCTCTAAAATGATGACTACAGTACTCTGAAAAAGGAGATCGAAGAGGACATCAGAAATGGAAAGACATTCCCTGTTACTGGGTGGGCAGAATGAATATAGTCAAAATGGCTGTACTGCCAAAATTAAATATGCAGATTTAATGCAATCCCAATAAAAATCCCGATCAAAAAAATCCCAATCAAAATTCATAGAACTGGAGAAAACAATCCTAAAATTCATATAGAACTAGAAGTGATCCAGAATAGCAGAAGCAATCCTGGGTAACTAGAGCAAAGTGGGATTCATCACAATCCAAGACTTGCAATTATATGACTAAGCTACAGTGATGAAAACATCTTAGTACTGGCACAAAAACAGCTGTGAGGATCAGTAGAACAGAACAGAGGATAAATGACCCCAAGTACACTCAACTATTTGATCTTTGACAAAGGGGCCAAAAACATACACTGGAGGACAGACAGCCTCTTTAATAAATGGTTCTGGGTAAATTGGCTATCCACGTGTGGGAGATTTAAGCTAGACCCATATCTCTCACCATGTACTAAACCTAAAATACAAATGGGTCAAAGAACTAAGTGTTAAAATAGAAACAGTTAACCTGCTGGCAGATAAAATATGTAAAACTTTTGAAGTCGTAGGTGTAGGCTAAAACTTTCTGAGCAGAATACGTTGCAGAGGAAACAGTACCAAGAATCAACAAATGAGATCGTGTCAAATTAAAAAGTTTCTGCACAGCAAAAGAAACAACTAACAGAGTGAAAAGAGAATCTACAGAATGAGAATTTCTTTTCTTTTCTTTTTTTTTAACAGCTATTCCTCAGTTAGAAGACTAACAAATAGGATATATAAAGAAGGTAAAAAATTAGACCTTCACAACAGAAGACCCAATCGAAAAATAGGCAAATGGACAAAATAGACGCTTCTCAGAAGTACGAATGGTCAATAAACACATGAGAAAATGTTTAACATTGCTGGCCACCAGAGAAATGTAAATTAAACAACATTAAGATCCCCTCTTACACCAGAAAAAATGGCTATCATGCAGAAATCAAATAACAACATGCTAGCCGGGCTGCAGAGAAAAAGGAAACTTATACTGTCCGTGGGAATGTAAACTATACAATCTCTATGGAAATCAGCATGGTGATTCCTTAAAAAATGAGAGATAGAAACTCCATTTGACCCAGCTATTCCCCTTCTAGGTATTTTCCTGAAAAATGTATAGTCGTCATGTTACAAGGATACATGCATACCCATGTTTATAGCAGCACAACTTATAATAGTTCAATCTTGGAAATGGCCTGTAAGCCCATCAGCAGATGAATGGATAAAGAATATCTGGTATTTATACACAGCAGACTACCACTCTGCCACGAAGAAGGATGAACTCAAATCATTTGTAAGAAAATAGATGCACCTTGAGACCATATAATAAACCAGACCCACAAGCTTAAATATTGCATGGTTTCTTTTATATGAGAAACCCAAGATATAAATAAAGAGCAAAATAAAAAATAGATAATAGGATGTAGGGAGATAGATCTCAACTGCTAAGGAGATCAGTTTGAGAAAATGGGGGTGAAAAAAATTAAGTGTTATGTACACATATCGACTCCCCACAAGGAATGTAAACATGTCCTGAAAACATGTACTGTACTAATAAAAAATGGCCTTTTGTAATGTGGTCGAAAGATTTCGGGGAGCAAGTACACTCTTGTCCTATGATCAGGTCTCAGTCTTTCAGTGAACCTGTGTTTCTGGAAGGTGAACTTACATACACTTTAGGTTTTTCCTCACTGATGTGGGATAGGATATTCTGAGTGGGTTGTGTTGGGTATTTCCCTTCTCCCAGTAGTTAAAGCTGATAATAAAACCCCACCTGGATCTGGTTAAGTAGTTTCCGCTAAGGGCAAACGTTCTTTGGATGAACAGAGTTTGCTGCCATGTTTTAAAGTTTTTCATTTTCCGCTCTGATGGACACACGCACAGAAGGGGATTTCTCTCTCATATTTCATGTGAGAATCTGATTGAGTTCCAGAATGTAAAACTCACAAACATATGCAGTTTCCCCAAAGAGTGGGTCCCCTGAAGAATTTATTTTCTCTCTCAGACTTTTCTGCACTGAGTCTTTGCCAATTTATCACTATCAGTTGAGGTGTTCCTACGATGGTATTGGTTCTCAAGGAGGGTTCCACTCTGGTCAGTTGTATTCTCTCTTTGGACCTGTCTCTCTGATTTGGGGGGCAGTGGTTTGCCCTGTTACTTGAATGCTCCTGTGTGACTAGGTTGAGTTGTTGAGCTCTCCATTTATTTAGCATTTTACTTGTTGGGACAGAGGAGAGATTTCCAAGGTTCTTCCATGATGGCTGGCTAACAACCTTTGAAAAGGTGGTTACCTTGGATTTCTTTGACTTCCTGTGTTTATTTCTGGATTGTTTTGTTGATCTGATGTGTAGCAGTGAACCTAGGATTTAAATTTTCACTATTTCTTGTAACCTACAACTCCCTATCTTTTGAATTTAATTTTTATTTTCCCAGTAGACATCTTCCAGTAATTCCTAAGAAAGGATGTGTGGACAGTAAGTGTTTGAGTTGGAAATGATTTTATTTTGCATTCTTGCTTGAACTGATAGTTTGGCCGTAGAATTTTGGACTCAAAATTATTTTCCCTTTAGCTTCTCCTACTGTATTCCATAATCTTTCAGTGCTCACGATCAGACGGAGACTGATACACCTGCTCTTCCTTCCTGTGGAAGGTTTACGTGCTTCTGTTTGTTGCTGGATGTTCGGAATGCCAGCAGGAAAAACCCAGATCTTAGTCTGTCTTTATTCCTTCCACTTTCAATGTTTCTATTCAACTTGAAGAATTATATTTTTCAACTTTGTGAAATGTATCCCACTTTTTCTTTGATAATTTCTCAGTCAATATTTTCCATTTTACTCTTTCTGCTGTATCTGTTGTGCGGATACTGACATTCTTGATCTAATCCTCTTGGACTTTATTTTGTCTCTGCTCTACCCCTCCCCATATTTCTTAGATTATCCTTGTACTTCCATATTAATTTTTCAAAATTTTGCACCTTAATTTTTTGTATTAGTATATTTTCTTACATTAGCTTTTTATTCTAAAAAATTTTAAACTTCCTAGGAAGAGAACAGTGTAACAAATATCCAGATAACTTCCACTCAATTTTAACAAATGTGAGCTTTTAGCCACATTTACCCCTCCCTTTTATATATGTTTCCTACAGATTATTTGAAACTAAACTGTAGATAGGGCCATTAACCCTTAAATGTTTTAGCCTACATCTTCTAAGAATGACACTTTTTCCAATATCACAATACTTTGATCACAATTAAAAAAACTAACAATATTCAATAACTTCAGTCAGTCCATAGTTGATTTTTTCAATTGTCCAAAGGGTATTTTTTGTATATTTTAAAACAAAACATGGATCTAATCTAAATCCATGCTTTTCTTTTAGTAGATATGATTCAGTCTCTCTTTCTTGAAGGTTCTCCCACATTCTGGATTTATCCGATTGTATCTTCACTGTGTCATTTAACTTGATCCATCTCCTGTATTTCCTCTAACTTGAGTCCAAAGAATTGATTATATTTGGCTTCAGTACTTTTCCACGAATACTTTGTGGTTTCAGTTGTGTATTTCATACTGTGTCAGATGAGATAGTGCATCATATCAAGTCTTCAATAAGAGCAGTACTAAGCCTGACTGCTTTGTCAAGATGTTGACCAGACCACCTCGTGGAAATATTACGTGGGTTTTCTCTTTTCAATTAGTAACTAGTCGCTGGGGTGATTGAGTTTTCCAAAAATCTTTCACCAGCTGGTTTTTAACATCAATTGATGATATTTATCTAAGTCAATGATTACTTTAGGAGTTGCAAAATGGTGAATTTCTAATTCTTCAATTACTTTTACATTTGTTAGTAGGCATTATTTTACATAGAAGATTTTTTTTTTACCACCTTTTCCTCTCATTTCGAGTTTCACTGCAAACTCAAGTAATATTTATTATTTAAAATAATTGCAATTAAACATTGGAAGTTAACTCAGTAAGCTTCCTGGGTCATTTTGTTGTGACTGAGTTGGATTTGGGGCATGTTTGCACTATTTTAGGCACAAGATATCCCGAGTTGTGTACTTTCTCTGCTGTAAATATGAGAGCCGCCATTCCTACAAGGAGGCCCGGCTTCTCCTAGTGGGTGGGAATGATGTTTAGAAATCAGGATCTGGGTGCAACGTGTGATCATGGTACTAGATTTCGTTGCTTCTGAACATTTCCAGTAAATAGAGCTAGGAAAAATCTAAATTTTATTCTATTTCTACTTAAGTTTAATATGATAGGGGTTTTTAAAAAACATACTGATGTGCATATTTTGTAACATGGAGCAATCTTTGTTTCTAACATTATTGATGTAGTCATTTGCCTAGTCTTATAATATGTGTGATAGTTTTTAAAGTATAATGTTTTTCCCAACAGCAAACATGCGTCAGCTTTCACACTATCTCTGTAGTTCTTTTTGTTCTCAGAATATATCATAGTAAGAATAAGCAGTCAGTTTATTGTACTTGGAGTAATTCTTTTCTCTGAGTGGTTATCGATTTTATACAGCTGGGTTCATTTGTTTTTGTTTGTTTTCAATTTTATGCTTTTTCTTTGTGAATTAGTTTAATTTTTTGAGTATATAAATTTGGTGTCAGCCTTTTAGATGCTGGGGCCGGGGCTCTGCAGACTGCATGTCTGTTTTTTCAGCCGGTTCTTACTCTGACTTTCAAATGGAATGCCGGAGGGAGCCAGCAAGGCTGGAAGGTTTTTTTTTCTAACCAGCGGGGCTTTTTGCCTGCTTCCTGTTCCTTTGCATATTACCTTGCCATACATTTCCACCCAGTAGCATAAGTTCCTTCCCATAGAAACCCCATAGAATTTAGTTTGGGCTTTTCAAATGGGTGCAAAACCAGCCTCAACATACCCCCACATAGACTCTTCCTCAGCTGCCTGAGTGCGACTTTCCCTCAGAGCTCTAGAGTTTTGGCTCAGTGGGGTTCTTCCAAATTTTACCAGTTTCCAAGTTCAGTGATTCCAACAGTGGCGATGGTAGACTGTCAAGAGAATACGTGGGACAGAGAGAGGAAGGGGTCAGGAACCCATTCCTGTCATACCTTGTACAATCTCACAATTACGGGATTAATCAATGAGGGCAGGACTCTCATGACTTGACCACCTAAAAGTTCTACCTCTTAGCAGTATCACAGTGGCTGTTACATTTCGACATGTGTTGGGGAGGATTCAGCCCACAGTCGTACCTTTCCAAAGCGACTCCGGAGAGCTACTTTGCTCCTTCATCCTACGATGTGTCTGTGAACCAGGAAATTAGTG
This sequence comes from Hystrix cristata, assembly GCA_004026905.1. Taxonomy (NCBI): domain Eukaryota; kingdom Metazoa; phylum Chordata; class Mammalia; order Rodentia; family Hystricidae; genus Hystrix; species Hystrix cristata. Next base: position 18,210 of record PVJO010011609.1, on the reverse strand, counting down.
CTCACCAGAACTGAGTCTACTAGACCTTGCTCTTGGACTTTCTAGCTTCCAACACTGCGAGGACTAAATTTCTGCTATGGTGCTCTATCAACACAGATATAACAGAATTTTAGAGTGGCTTAGATGATTCTAGCTTGGAAAGAAATGATAGTAAGAAGTTGGCCAAGAATATATTTATTTCAAGATTTGATGGGCGAAGAATCTGCTTTCAAGGTAATTCACATGGGCACCACATGTGGGTACCACACGTGGGTAGGTTAAGGTCAGGCAGGCAGTAAGTGCAAAGAGAAACAGGCAACATGGAAGATCTTCTGGGGATGGTGGCTCTGAGCAAAGACACAGAAGGATCCATACACACACACAGCCAAATCACCGTTTTGTAGCATTAAGGAAATGAGGTATGGTTAGGATTCTTTTGGAAATGAATGTAAATACTTATCCAAATTTATTGTCTTTGAATCTCAACACTTATTCAACAAATATTCATAGTGTAATTGTTTGTGCTAGACAAGGAACTAGGCAAATTTGCTCAAAGTCTACAGTAATATTTGAAATTTTATTTAATATTGATTATAATTTATAATTTATAGATGAAGAAATTGAGCATGAGAGAGATTTAAGTAACCAATCAGCTACTTAACTCAGAAGTGATAGAGTAGAGCTTCGTCACTGATCTTTTCTCTTCTGTGTTGTCTCCCACCAAAGACTACCAAAAAGGCCTCTGTAAGTCTTCTACCTGACAACCCTCTGAGAACAGATAACTAGGGTCTGATTTCCAGTCTCCTCACCATCCTGATGGAGAGCTAGTGGGGTCTTTCTGAGGATCCAGGAAAAAATTGGGTTAGAAATACAGAGCAACAGCATCTGTTTCTGAGAAAGAAGAAATCTTTTATTGGCTACATCCTTTGGCCCATCCTACTAGTAAGGTTGATTTGTATTCCAGCTTCCAGAAGGAGAACATCATGGAGGTTCTTTTGGAACAGTCCCCTGCTTCGTAGTCCCCAAAAAAGGAAAAACAAAATTTTAGCAAATTAAGGCAAAACTTCTTCTCAAAGACCAGGTAGTGTTTCATTGGCTTGAGCGTCACTACTGAACACTGAAGTAGTGCCTTTTAAGGTACAGTATTTATCTACTTAAAGCTCTATGTGGTTGTGTAGACCTTCCCAGTGCTGATTCAGTATAATAAACAGGGTGGCGATAGGTTTTAAACTATCATACAGCACTGCAGGGCCTTGGAATGTCAGGGTAATTGGATTAAAGCCCACCCGAATCCGTCATGACTTCATCTTGACTTGGTCACATTTGCAAAGACCCTATTTCTAAATATTCACACCCACAGGTACTGTGGAATAGGATTTGACCACATAATTTTTGCAAGCATGGTTTGACTCAAACAGGGTGCTATCATTTTCTCTGCTATCAGCTCATAGAAGCATGTCTGCTTCCCCCTAGTTCAGCCAAAAGATAATGTTGCCAAATTTTTGAATATTTGCTAACAGCACAGGTCCTGAACATATCTTGTTATTTCTATTTCTCTTACTAGGAAAGAGGTTGATTATATTTTATAGGTTTATGTGACATTTTGTGAACTGTCTCTTCATGGCTTTTAGACTACTGTTAAAAATGTTAAGAAATTTTCAAACATGCACAAAAGTAGAGGGTGCATTTTAATTAGTGCATATTTCCAACACCTAGCTTAATCAGTTGTCAACATTTTCCGATCTTGTTTTGTCCATTAACTCTGCCTCCCGTATTTCATTTATAAGAACTTTAGTATGTAACTCTAACACAAAACACTTTAAAAAAGGACAAAAATAATAGCGATACTATTATATCTAATAAAATTACCAGTGATTCCCTAATTTTATCTATGCTCAAATTGTTTCAGAAATCTTAAAGCATTCCTCTTTATTAAATGAAGGGATTGGACTAGATTATGTCTAGGGTCCTTTTTCATTTTAAATTTTGGAGAATTATCCTTTAATTCTGCATAATAAATGAAGAGAAATGTTGCTATTCTAAGCCTTGAAATACTGCCTGGTAATGATCTCATTACTTACTGGTGAATTCTGTTTCCGTATTCTCTTTCTTCAGTTTGTAATAGTCTTATCCATTGTGCTACCATTATAGTATTATCTATTACTCCTCTGGAAATAGAGTGACTTGGTTCTCTAAAGGGACTTTGTTCTAAAAGCATTTTTCAGATGTGACAATAGACTATAATGTCACCTTAATCTTGCTATGAGCTTAATAGGGAGTGAAAAATGTTATTGGTGATGGTATGATTGTAGGCTTGTCATTTTTTTCTCATTTGCTGTATCCTATTAATTCTTTGAAAATTTTGACTTTACCTCTCCCTTCTCCCTTACATGTTTACATGCTGCTGTAGTCTATATGGTGTCCCTCTTAGCCCACTCAAGCTTCCAGATTTCAAATCTCATTTCTGCCATTCATTAGCTATGGTCTTGTCTATAAAAAGGGAAGTAATAAACTTACTAGCTACATAGGGTTGCTATGAAGATAAATCCACGTTAAACATTTAGAAAAAACGTCTGGCAGATGAAAAGTACTGAGTGAACTATGGCTGTCATGAATCTCTTCCTATCGTGAATGCCTCCGTCTTAACCCCTTTCCACTTCCTGTTGTCAGAAGAACCTGAAAACTCTCCTTGGAGAACCGCACTGTCCAATATGGTCGCCACTAGCCACATGCAGCTATTTAAATTTAAAACTAAGATAACTGAAAATCAAACATTTACTTTCTCAGTTAACCTAGTCACTGAGCAAATACTGAATAGCCACACGTGCGTGGACAGCACAGATACCCACATTTCTCTCCACTGTTGTGGAATGTTCTGTGGAATGTGCCGCTGGTGGTGATGGCATAAATGCCAAAGGGAGCTCATGTTGCCTTTTATTTGCATAAATATGGCTCCTCTGTACTTTATGAAACAGAAGTTTGGAGGGAAACATGCTACTCATTGATTGTCTTTGTGAGATAATAACTGTATTGAAAGCCAGAAGTATCCCTGGATCAAATGCCTCTTTTGGGAGAGGATAGGTATGCTAAAGTTTTCCCTCATGGGTGGCCCTCCCTCTTGGTTCTTCCTCTTTCTTTAGACAGGTTTGCCTGTAAATGACACTGATTTTTATCTCTTTTTCTTCTTTTCATGTAGACACACTAGGGTTCAGATTCACCAGGGCACAGATACTCCTCCAGGGGTTCTCCAGTGGCCCTGCTTATCCTGGGAGGGTAAGTGATATTCAGAGAAGGGTGGTATCAATATTTTTGGCCATGGATCTCTGCTACATTAGTCAATCCAGTTTCACCAGGGATCCTAGTACTCAAGATAACCTTGTTTGAATCACCACATATATAGTTCTCAAACTGATTTGATTCCTTCGAAGAGTTTGGAAAATTACTTAGTGTTCTATAAACTCCCACTCCTACAATAGTTCCCAAATGCCTACCCCATCAAGTCTATATTCTTCTTTCTGTCTTTCAAACTCTCTATAATCTGACTCCTGTCTAATTGTCCAATTTTCTTTAATTCAAGAACTATTAGATGAATGCCTATTATATTCTATTTCTTCTGTATGACCTTGAGATTGCAAAGATGACAAGACACAGAATTCTCATGGAAGCCCCATGGATTAGACCAAAAGGCAAATAAATAGATAACATATATAATGTGCTAAGTTCCTGATATAGTTTGACTATGGTTTTTCCCCCTCTGACATTCCCATGGAAATTTGGTCTTCAATGTAACAGTGTTGAGAGGTGATATTAAGAAGGATTAATGCTTCTCTCAAGGGAGTGGAAGAGTTATTTTGAGAGTGGGATTTTATAAAGCAAGGCCACCCCTCATGTTTCTGTTTTTTTCATATACCTGCTTGTCCTTCTGCTTTTCTGCCACATTATGATGTATATCAAGACCCTCACAGAAGCTGAGCTGACTCCAGTGCCATGATTTTGACCTTCTAGCTTCCAGAACCATGAGCCAAAACAAACAGGTTCCTTTTTAAAAATTATCTAGCCTTGGGTATTCTGCAACAGAAAGTGGACTTAGTGCCATAGTTGAAAAATGTCCTAAGTACTATGTGAACATGAAAGAGAGAGCTGTAAGTCCTTATCCAGTAAGCTAGTAGAGATAATAAGGGAACGCTTCACAGAAACACGCACACACTCTGTTGAGGAGTTTGCCAGATCAAAATGTCAGGGCAAAGGCAAGGTTAAGGGAGTATTACAAAAGAAAAAAGTCATTAAATTTATATTCCTTACTCCAAGCAGGTAGTTCTGTCTATGAGCAACAACTGCGCATGACTCTGTGCAAGGCTGTGGATGAAATCAAACTTCATGATCATTTTGGGTAAGATGTGTCTGAGAGGCTCTTTTTTGGAGCTGTAGGAGGTCCAGGAAAAATACTTTCTGTGCAATATGAAAACATACCCAACATATACAGTGGAGGATTAATTATCACAGGGCTCATAAATTCATTTACCGAGGAGTGGTTAATTACTACCATGGGTGGTGAATTTACTTACAGTGAAAATATTGCTTTTCTCCAACAAATACATTCGGTAGATTGTAGTTCTTTATACCAAATATTTCTCTAGATTATGAAAAAAGTAAATTTCTTCTATGGAAATACCTTTTGATGAAGTGAAAAAAGCCAATTTTCTTTACTTAAGAAGACATCAATTCAAAGCACCATGAGCTGGAGATTAGCGTCTGGGTAGAAAAGTGTGTAGGCGCTGTCAGTCTACTGTACACATGCCCCATATCTGGAAGACCCTAGAAAGAGGGCACAAAAGATAGGTAAAACAAAGTCATATTTTGGGGGGAGTGCTGAGGATTGAACCAAAGGCCTCACACATACTAAACATATACTCTATCTCTGAGCTATGTCCACAGCCCAGGTATACACTCTTTGGATTAGTCACAAGGGCAACCAAAAAATAAGAAGGAATCTTCGTAGCTTGTGATATATTGTTGGCAACAGGCTGATCCCATTTCCTAATAGCAAGTCAGCTACAAACTCGTCAGTGGCCAGTCCACGATGATTATCACTCATCAATGATCCAGTCACCCCCCAAAAGCCCTACCTGTGAGTGCCTGAGACTTTGGGGGAACATTTAACCATAACACTTAGGAAAATCAGATCTCATTCACAGTAAAATGATTGCAAAATGTCAATTTAGTACTCCAGAAAGTAAAAGGATATAAGGAAACATACTTTATTGGGCTATAAACCCACCATTGGAGGCCGGAGAACCTGATAACCTGCGAATGCGGGAGACTAATGAAGTCTTCTTAGAAAGATTCCAGGGAAGAAATTGCTTGGGCCCCTTGAGTCATGGAAAGAGTCCAGACAGTTAACAGGAAGGTTAGGAACAAAACCCGAGGGTGGAAACGTACATGGTTGATTGGAGCTAGACATCGTTTAGAGGGATGTCTTTTGTAGAAATCTGAATCAAAGTACTTTTCGGGAGGTTCCAAGTTTCAACATCTTTTGCACTAATTTAAGACCTTCAGGAGTAATGTGACTGGTAATAATGGGTGGGAAGGCAGCTGTCACCCCGTGTGCCTCAAACTTCTGAGGGCTTCGGAAACACCTGCAAGGTGCATGCTCGTAGCCTGCTGCTTCCAGAGCAGTGTTTCTTGGTCAGCAGGTCTGGGAGGAGGAGTGAGAATTTGCACTCTAACAAGTCCCCACTGGGGACCACACACTCGGATGCATGGAAGATGCCCTTGGTGCCTGTCAATAAGCTCCGTTCTGTAGCAGATTTTCCAGGTGCTGTATTGGGTGGCACATACCCGTTAACTCCTCCCTGGAAATCACCCTCGGCTGATGGAGCTGCCTTCTCGGTGATTCCCAGAGGGTGAGCTGGCCCCTTGCAGAGAGAAAGGATTGCTCTGGGGAGTGATTTGCACCCCAGAGGAGTCCCCTTGCCTCACCACCCACCACCTATACACCAGGTCAAAGCTGTTTCTTCATCCTTCTCCTGTTTCCTCATCCTTGAAAGTATTTTGTGAAGAACACATGCTCAGTAAATCTCAGGCTCTAAATCCCTGTCTCTGACTCTGTCTCTAGGGAACCCTGACCTAAGACAGTAGGCAACATGTAAAGTTTGTAAAGTTTAGAGATTGTTTTAAAATTGACAAGCATCTGCTGGGGAGCCTTGTAGATTCAAACAAAAGCTGTTCACTGAGAATCGTACCATGCTTACTTATGGCACTCTGTCATTGAACAACTAATACTTGAAAAAAGTATCTGTGGACCTGGTGTTGAGGACCTTTGAAGAATTGTGGTTGCTTGTCCAATTTTTACATTTTTAGTTCCAATTCAGGAACTAAAATGGGAGGAAAATATGAAAGTGATCAGGCCAAATTTTAGCCATGGATAAAAATTAATCAAGTCAAGCTAACAAATCTTGAAAATTAGGAAAGGAAAAGATGCATACTTATAAGGGAGATAACAAGGTGGATCAAATTTATGGCAAGAGGGAGGCGTGCTCACTTTGAAATGCATTTCTTTCCAAGTCCTGTTCTGTGAGGAGCCCTGTGGTTGTGTCTAAGATATCCTTCAGTGCCAGGTGGCTGCGGCTTCCCTTAAGGGTCACCTATCTGCAGCCAGAGGGAGGGTAATGCTAAATGGACTTTCTGGATTTCAAATGTAAAGGAATTTCTTCTCTCAGTAACCTTTCTGTTACTGAGACAAAATACCAGAAACTAATCACTTAAAGGAGAAAAGGTTTATTTGGACCCACAGTTTCAGAGATTTCGCTCTGTGATTGATGACCTTCTTGCTTTTAGACCTGTGGTTAGGCAGAAACATCATGGCGGAAGGGTGTAGATGAGGGAACCAGCTTACCTCATGGCAGCCAGGAAGCAGAGAGAGAGAAAGAGACAAAGAAAAGACAAACCCTTCAAAGACTGTCCGCAGTTGCTTACTTCCTGTAACTAGGCCCCACCTTCTCATGGCATATTTAATTATGAACTCATTAATAGGTTAGTCCACTGATGAGGTTAGCACTCTCACAATCCAACCGCCTCTTTAAGCATCTCTTGATCCAATCAAATTGACTGGCAAGATTAACAGTCACAACCTCCAGATCCAGTGCTGTTGCTCCTCAGCTTCGAACAGGCAACAGCTAAGCCTTATGTTGAAAAATAATGTGGTGAATAAAAATGCTAACTGGATAGTCAGTTAGATCAAATATTAAATTTTGGTTTTGCCCTGTAGCTAGTCCGGGGAAATGCTCTATCAGTTTTGGCAACCTCAATTTTTCCTTCTGTTAAATGTGGGTGTAGGATATAATGTTTGCCGCGACATGCTTCTAAGCACATACCAATTACTGATTTTCCTTGGTGTCTGAGATACTGATTCCGTCCCATTCCTTCCTTGCCATAAAGTAAGTACAGTATGCCATCACATGCCCCTCCCAGTAGAGCTCTTTGGTTGTGAATTCAGTGCTCTGCATTTCTTTATCACTTTGATTTTTAAAAAAGCTGGCTTGCATGTTGTGTGCCACCGCCGGAGAAGATTCTGGCCACACAGGCTATCAGTGGCTCAGCAATTTTTCTGATGAAAGGTGGGAGTGATAAGTGCAAAGTACGATTAGCTTTGGGACTGTGAGCCAAGTGATGTAACTAGATTTTAAAAAAGAGACCAACCAAACAAAAAAACAACCACTCTTAAGAGCTTGTAAATTGAAGCAGTGATAAAATTTCCAGTTGCAGGAGAAATGTAAACCATTTATTCCACTCCACATTTAGTCACCTAATTTTGTTCTTTAGTCTGTAATTTTTTTCAACCCCCCCTCCAGTTTTATTTTAAACCCCTATATTCTTTTAATCTTCCTGGAAAACAACAGTTTTGTCATATGTTTTCCTGGGAAACGATGATACAGGTATACATGGCATTTTGATTGCATTACTAGGTTAAAGGATAACAGAAGTGAGGGAGCAGTTCTCTTATACACTGTAGCTTGTGCATTCAAAAGACATGGAATTAGCCTTCACTGATGTCACTTTGGAGGTAAAATAAGTGGGAGTACATTGTGGACTTCACTCATTGCTGGGGATTTTTTCACTTTAGATCCTTAGTGTGAAACAAATAACCACAAATCAAGTCTTCGTGGTAGCATTCCAATAAGGACAGGAGGGTCCTAATAGCAGAACAGTAAAAAAACCTTCTGGTGCTCCATTAAGCTGTGCATTGAATTCTAATGGACATGAACTCCAGAGGTGTAAAACAAATCAGAATGAATTAATTAACACATTCTACTGCCATTAGATTGAAGTTCAGTGTTCTGGTTAAGGGAATGTAATACAACAATATGTATTGAAATACAGGTTTGGAGGATTCCTGGAATGGTAAATTTTTTTGCTTGGTCTTAATTTAGGGAAACATTACACATGCAAATTTGTTCTTATATCCGTAAGGTCTGAGGCATAGGGATTGGGGTATTTTAGCCCACTGTTCCCACTGAGTCAACTATACTCATAAAATCCATCCTGTTTGGACAACTAAGAGATCCTTCTCCTCTTCTAGTATCTTTCCCCCTGCTACCTTTACGGTCCTGTCTATATTTTGTCCATCTTTCCTCCCACCGTTTTCTGGTACCCGGGAAATTAGAATGGCATTAAACTTCCCCTTGAAAGGAGCCAGAGTCCTGAGTCTCAAGTCTGTCCCGAGGCTCCACTGTAAACAGCTCAGAGGGGAGCCGTCATGATAGGAGTTTTAACATTTTTGAGGAAAATAGTACAGCATGTGTCTGACGTGTTATGAACTCTGATTCTAGTAGCGGAGAGAGCTACACTGCTTTCAGCTGAGTTGTATTTCAGCGGAGCTGGGTGTTTGGTAGTCACTGTGATTAAACATCAGCACTTTTAACTAGCCGTGTGTAACAGGAAATAATGGTGATGGTGTCCACAGTAATCCGTCTAATTCCAAGGTTGGAGAAGCTGAGTGCTTATGGTTATTGAATATTAAATTTAAAAAATGTGTTTCTTTTAATTTATACATGGCATTTTTTCAAACTGCTCTAAATTGGTAGGCCCAAAGGACTTACTGGATGTTTGGATTTAGTTACTTAAAAAGTGGAACTCTTAGATATTTATTTTGACTTCAGCTGATACTAAAGGTATCTTGCTTGATCTGAGAAGGCTGAGCTGGAGGGAAAAGAATGTGTCCCTTAGGTTCCCTGAGAAGGATAGAGACCTCACGTGGTCTTCTGTCTATGAGGAAAATGGTGCACAGCTTTTACGTTTTCATAATCAAATGCTCTTTCGCTTTCTTCCGTCTGACCAGAGGCCCCACTTGAAAGAAGGGACATGCATGTCAGTGAGCAGTGGGGGAAACTTTCTAAAGGTGGGGAGAGGATCTGGGGAAGGGGACGGGGGATGTGTTGCAGGAGGTGATCAAAGATGATCGAGATTACATACATATTATATATAAATAATATATATTATGTATATATATATATACACATTCCCCCAAATGAGTGTAATTAATATGTATTACAACCATTTATGAATAAAAAAGCAGAAAAGAAAAAAAAAACAAGAGAAAGAAATGTGAAAAAGGAGAAGAAAACCCTACTCTGACACACACAGAGAAGTGCTAAGATGACGTCCAAAGGAATCATAACTGTAAAGCAAGGGCTGTGAAAATAAGGGGCCAAATCCACGTTTCCTTCTCTCTCCTCTGTGGGGACATTGGCTGGAGTTCAGAGGACACAATTCTGAACTATAGTATTTTGGGGTTGCAAGTCACCTCAAGGTTGTCCTAATACTGGTCATCTATCACAGTGTCTCACTTTACAGAGCAGGAGCGTGATTTGTAGGGGGTCACGCCAACAGCATTAGGTCTGTGACTTTCTGCTTCTCAGGGGCATCCTTCCGTGCCACTGGGGCGTGGCTGGAGGTGAGGGCAGCCGCTTTTGTCGACTGGCCTGGCTGGCATCCCGGGGAAGGAAGTGTCATGCTGTGCGTCTGGTAGTGTTCACAAAGCCCACATCTAACCACCAGGCTGCTAAACTTTTTATCCATCCTTGGGAAATAGTTATCTCCTTGGTTTCCTCCCCTTCTCCCAGTCCTCACAGCCAATTAGCTGCTCTTCACTTACCACACCGCCCACTGTTGAAAGAGCTGCTATTAATATATCCAGATGTTATCATCTGAGGTCACGACCTGAGTGTGACAGCTTTCTATCCTAGTACTTTAGCTTTAGGCGAAGAATCCTATCAAAATTTTAGAAATCTGAAAGCTAAACAGGAACTCCAGGTTATTATTTTTCAAGGAAAAATATATATGAAAATACATATATACGAAATATGTATAGATTACATATTCATGGCTCTTCCCATTTAAAAGAGGACAATGACTATATGTGATTCAAAATTTGAAACTGCTCTTCTTGCACACCAAATCCTGTTTTTCTAATTATATATTGTGAGCAACTCCACCTCATCTGCTCAAGCCACGTGAGGCAGAAAGGCTAGTAGGACGTGTGCCAACGTTAACTCTACAAACCTGCTGGGAATATGAATTCTCAGGGACATCTGGAAAGTACTTTAGCAGAATGTAAAGAAGCCTCGCTGCCCCAGAGATTTGATATGTCTGTAACTTCGAAAATAGATACTACAAGCTGGTGAGGAAATTTTTAGAATAAAAGAGCAGTAACAGGCAAGCTACAGAAGGTAAAGAGGAAAACCTGATAAATGAGAAGAGATGGTGAAGAAGACCAAAAGAAGGAAGAGCTTGGAGATAGATGCACAGATGTTCTAGAAAATAAAATGCGTATTAAAACTACTGTTTGCCAGTGATGGAAAACGGTGTACTGTAGCGGAAAGGCAGGGCCAAGAGCTTTGTGGTTGTGAAGGTTCATGTTCTGGTTCTATCCTAAGCACATCATGGAAGGTGAACCCCAGAGCCTTAGCACAGCGAGGACAAGTCATGAGTGACAACGTGCATTTTTGCAAACTTTTGTTGTTTTTAACTGCACACAAGTTCACAGAGTGAACGATTATTGCCGGTGTAGATGGATGGCAAGTCTTACCTATGGGGCAGGGAGGGGAGAGCTCATCCTGTCAATAGCTGTATTTGTTTCTTTAAAGAAACTTCCCTTGGATTAAGAGTGCCTTATTTGCCTTGGGGATCTCTACTGAGTTTCTGTAGCTTGTTTCTGTTTTTAAGTGAGTAGGTCTGTGATGGGTGTTTCCAAGTGCCCTGTACCTACTTCTGGCTTCTATTGTTACCTTTCTAGACAAAAGTAGACTGTGAGACAATTGGAGAATGCTTCTCCAGAAACTTCTAAGTTTTCATAATTTTAAGTCGTTAATTCTATGCGCTTTAGGCATCTCCACACAGATACATGTACCTGCCATTTGTGCCCAGTTTGGAATCTTTGGTTCTTATACTGCTCTAGATCTGCAGCCTTCTTGTGACCATTGTGGCAAGTGGTAAGACACACAGAAGCAGGTCTAGCATTGACTCATTGAACAAATCTTTGCACTACTTAATTGCAGATTTCTCATTATTTGAGAAATATAAAATACTATTCGATTAATTCACTATCAGTCAGATACTCTGTCAGTCATAACCAAAGTGCTCCTAAATCATTCAATTCCATATTGAAAAAATATGGAATACTGACTCTTGGTAGCAGCAGCTGTAGTAATCTCACTGGTCCTGGTTCTTTCATTTTTAAGAACGGGGATGAAAATGCCTACTTTGAAGAATTTTTGAGATAATATATGTGACTAAACCTTAATGTGTCTTCTATAACATAGCAGATGCTCAATAATATTTTCCTCTTCCTGGATTGTTCTGTTGGAGCTAACAAATGGAGAAGGAATATTTTGAGGGGGCTTAATGGCAGTGTGTCTTTTACTGTAATAATTTTTAACATTTAAACAGTCATATTTTGGTCACACATCATTCCTGTTAAAGTTGTTTAGCTACCTATGTATCAATTTATTACTCTCCTGAAAAGGGATTATATTTTCATTTTTACTTTTTCTTTTTACTTCTACATAAAATCTATCATGCTACTGGATTAAGTTTTTAAAATGGTATTATTATTTCTCCCTATACTTATAAACTTGGGACTTAGATTAGTAGCTAAATGCTCCATTAATTCTTCTAGGCCCCTAAAACACAATAAAATAAATTATTTATGATAGTCCAACAGAAAATTAAATATCAGTGTTATGAAAACATTTTATAGAATGATTTGGGACTATGAGATCATATTATTTCAGAATATTTAGAATAGGGGGAAATTAGAGCTATGTAGAGTATTTTTTTGATATATAGATGAGAAAATGGGTCTGAAGATAAGAGGTAAGTGACTTACCAAAGGTCAAACCTGTTAATAAGGGCAGAATAAAATCATTCTGCAAAAGATTTTTCTGGATAAAAAATAAACTGAAAGTTTTATATAACTCTTGGAAGGATTATGGACTATTTGCTTTGAGAATTTTTATTTTATAATAATTTATTTTATTCCACCTGAATAATGCTTAAAGGAAAGGCAAGGTGATGTTTTGCCACTTCAATTCAACTAATGAATTTAGATATGATCCAATGGGGCAAAAGCATAAAAAGATCACAGGGATATTTTTGTAAGAAAGTTAACCCTCTGGTTGTCTATTTTAAGATTTTTCTATTTTAAGACTTTTCTGTTATGGGAATATTCTTTCCACAGAAACACAGAAACACAGGACAAATGTATAATATGCCCTATGAGCAAAGTTTTTAATGTTTCAAAATGAAATCAACACTTTCAATAAAATGGAATTGCATAAAATAGAATTTGCTTTAAGGCAAATGTTTCCTTGATAGGAAAACTAAGGCAAAGATTGAGTCTCCCCTCCAACTCTGCTCTGTGATGTTGCCACATCCCCGGGCTGGACTTGGACCATGGACTCAGAGGCTGCTTGTAATATTCCACATCAGCAATTCCAGATGCTGCTTTTACATTTGTCTGGGATTGTGTAAGAGACGAGAAAAGTTCAGGCTCACGTTTCAGCACGAGTGGGCACATTTGAGCCAGAAGCTGTCAGGAAGCTCCTGGATTTACAGTGAGCGGTGAGCAGGTGGGCGACACTCATGCTTGAACAGCTACATTAAGTGCTCTCTGGAGTAGACCTGCAAGCAATATGAATGACAAGCCCTTTCCATAGGGTCATACACACTTCTCTCTCACTTGACATCTTGCCCTTCCCAGTAAACCTATTCTGATAAACCCACCAGCGGACTGTGGAATGGCCTTCACGCCTCACTGTGGAATGCTCCCTATTAGCTTGTTAAGTTTCACGAGCTCATCTGTGGCCTGTTGTTAACAACCCCCCACATCTCCTCCCTTTGCACCTTCTATGTCCACACAACAGTTGGAGTATTTAAAGAACTTTTGGAGAAGGTGGGTGACTTCACGCCAGAGGTGAGCCAGATTCCATGGTTGGCATGCACACACAGCTCCAAGTCTCCAGTGATTGGTTCAGGGACCTCAGAGCCACACGTTGGCATTTTAGGCCCCTTACCAAAGAAGTAGACTCTCCTCATGAGCCATAAAACCTGCACTGTGGATATTTGAAACTGCTCATAGAAAAGTGAAGCCTAGAGCTTTTTTTTTTTTTTTTGTCTGAGGGTCAGAGGCTCAAAATGATCTCCTCTTCTAAGGCATTAAAATAACAGAAAATTAAAGAAAACCACCCAGCATTGTGGCAGTGTTTTCTGTTGGTGGTAACTTTTTCATAATGACGGATGTACTAAGTAACTTTTGAATGTGATGCCAGTATTTCTGGGAGTAAAGAAGCAGAAATGGTCAACATCACCATAACCTCTTAAACTGTTTATCTCTTCTGGTTAGGGATGAACAAGGATACTTTGCCCTTTTAAGATGGTGAACTGAGACACTCTATTTCTATCATATCTGAGTAAAAACTTTCATAGCTTCGAAGTCACGTTGATAAGTATTCCCTTCTTTTACCCTCCTACTACCAGTATTGTTGTTGGCAAACTAATCCTGGGAGAACAATGGACTTTCTTGCTCATGGTTTCACACCAAAGAGCAAAAACTGGAACTATTTTAATTTAGAGAAGGCACCAGTATTTGTTCTGGAAAATAGCTCACCACACAGAACTGAGTACTCTCATGGGAATTTCAAAGGAAGATTTTCAATAATAAGCCAAGAAATGCTGATGTTCCCGGAGGCGACACTCCTCAGGGACGCATCATTCGCATGGATGTCAAAGTCCAAGACATTTGCTTCAGTTGGTCCTTACCTTTTGCTGAGATGAATATTGAAATTTCCTAGATCTTGTCCAGTGTTCTTTCCCTTTGTCCTGGTGCTTTTGTGGTTTCTGTCTCTGTATGGAAAGAATGCTGTGAGATGATCTTTTCTGACAGAAACATCCTACAATGAGGCAATCACAAAACTATAGGTTCTGTCTTCCCCAAAGAGAAGAAAATTAATGACCCCATAGGCACATAATCCAATCCAAATTCCTAAGTGTCTCTCTGCTTAAGCAAACAACTAAAATTTGGATTGAATTTATCATCTAACTATTGGAAAAGGAGCAGTACTGGGGAGGCCTATAGCATCATGCAGTTCTATAATTATTATACAATGTACAATGTTCTGGTAGTCCAAGTCAGAGGAGATAGGATTTTCAGCCTGTCAGCCAACAAAGGAGAGTGAGTTGTTTGCTTGGTGAAAAAATAATGACTTTCTTTGGATTCCAGTTTTGTTTTGGGGGGGGTCCCTGATAGGACTCTTCCACAGCAAGCTACATGATATCCTTTAGGCTGATCTCTTCTAATTTTATTTCTTCTTTTGTAAAATGAGAGTAAAGATATCCATTTTATGAGTCATTGGGAATATGAAATACCTCTTTGAAAGTTAAGGACTTATCCAAGTTCCTGGTACATGGGAATGCCAGTACTCTCACTGGCAATAATAATAATAAGGAAGTGTGACATAGTAGAAAGATCATCCTTTGGGGAGTCATAGAAAGACTTGAACTTGAGTGAAAAGTTTAGCTTTTGCCCAGGCATTTATTGTTATGAACTTTTGCGATGAGCTTTGGTAACAAAATACATCTTTCTCTGATATCTCTTAGTTCATTTTAGCAACTGTGGGGACCTGTGGTTTCTAGGGGAGGATGATTGCTTGTTTATGATAGTAAAAGTGCCCAGGACACAGGCACATGAACAGGTCACTTCCTGTTCCCTTGTCAACACTGTATGCAACAGATGGGGGAATTAGAACCACAGTAATCTCTCAGTCACTAAATTCAGTGGCCTTATTGTAGTACTTATCTTTCTCGGCAAATCTAAAACCCAAAATCTTTTGGTTACTACCATTTTGGAACTTGACGGTGGTCACATCTTTAATGTGTGTGTCATAGGTTAGGTTTACTAGGAGCAAAATTAGAGTTGAGAACTCAGATACATATGATTTATTTAGGAAGCACATCCAAAAAAGACCAGTGGGTAAGGTGGAGAGGCTGGATAGAAAAGGAATAAGCTTAGTAGAGGTGTGACCGCTGGTGAAACCTTGACTTTAGCTCAATCCCTCAGGTGACTCTGTCCCAGGACTCTTTTGTGCTCCCACACAAGGCTGCCATGGGCAGGCTGCTACTCCTCAGGAGGGGCAGGTGCTTATAAACTCCTAGCCACTTCCATCTCTTTGATCATGTGGAGAGAGCAGCTCCAAGAATATAGGGCCAATGATTTGAAGAAGGCCAACGGTGGCAAGCTTCCCTGGTTTTGGTACTTCCTTTAAACTCTTTGTCCATTTAACACACCCCTGTGAATATATCCCAGTGAAGTTGTGGGTTTCTAAATCTTGATATCTAAATTTGACTTACTAAAATTTGTAACTCCCTATACACCAAAAGTTGACCTGGTGTCAACCTTCTTTTCCTGCCTAAGGGTCACCTTGGCAGGTGAAAGAGGGGCGAGTATCCTGTTGTAATCAGCTTCCTCTAGTTCTTGTTTTGGGGCCATGAAGATTGAAGCCAACAAAGCAGCAAGCAAGGAGAACGACCAAATGCGTGTTTATTAGAAAGAGTAAAAGACCAGAGCTCCCTGCTTGTCAGGGAGGGTTTCCATAAAGTGGAAAAACTGTAGATATTTAAGTCCATGGGGTTCTTGTACAGTTTTTGGTACCATAGTACATGACAGAAAGCAGGGATGGTCCTGGCTGCAGGGAGCCTTTGGTACTGTAAGCTGCTTTGTTTGCACTTCACTTCCTCCAGAGACTCCCATTCGATTAGGGACCTGGTTTTCTGTCCCTTGCATTCCTTAGGCCCTGTTAGTCTGTTTAATTACTCAGGCCCTCTGGTATGTTAACTCACTTAAGCCCTGACTTTTAGTCTACTTCAGGTTAACTATTCAGGACCTGTATCCTATCTGCCTAGCTTCCTCTATCTTCGGGCTTCACCATGGATGACCTGAGTCCCCTGTGTGGCTGCTGCTCCTCCGGTGGCTGCTTCCACCTGGCTGTGGTTTGATTTTCTCTCTGGGCAAGGCTGCAGCAAAGTAGGCTTCTAGGGTGGGGTGGGGAGTGTTCCTGCCAGGAAAAGGCCCCTAAAGACAAAGGGATGGAGCCTGGTGGTGCAGTGAGCAGAATTCATGTCTCTAGGCTACATTCACTAATTTGCCTCTGCACTTCCACAAGTTTAAAGACTTTATAACAGAGTTGGGAAAAAAAAATCTTCATAGTATATGAAAGACTTTAAAATTGCATATTAAATACAACCTTTTCCATAGTAAAGAAAAAAATAATCCAAGAAGTTGAGTATGCATAGAAGCAATCCTTATGAAATCTACTCCTAAACTGGCTGCTTTGTGTCCAAGTCCTTGTCTGTCTTCAGGGAAATTCTCTTGTAAATGTCCAAGGTACAAATCTCCAGTCTTCTTTTGGGAAACTGAATCCTTTATCCACTGAGACTTTGTTTCATCTTTACTAGTTTCTATGTTCTTACACCATTGGACTCTGTGGGATGCAAGGCTTCCTGACAGTACATTTCCTACGTTGGATTTTGAAGTCTGGAATAAGATTCATCATAATGGAAATAATGGGAAAAAGTATGAGCAGGGTGGTCCAGCATTGACTGACCCCCCCACCCATGTTTTAATAAGAAAGATTTATGGATTCTGTCTAGTCCATCATGGGAAGAGAAGATTCAAAGAGAAGATTCATTTTGCCTCCATTAGCCTACTTCTATTAGCCAGTTAAACTACACTGGAATCTATTGGAATACTTCTTTCTATAATGGCAATAGCAATTTGTGTTTTTATGGAGAAAACTGTTGTTCCTTTTGTTGGTCCTTAGTCCCTATACCCGGTCTTTGAAATGTGTGGCCTAGCGGTTGTCTTAGTTACTTTTCTCATTGCTGAGACAAAATACCTAACACCTGCAAGTTAAAGGGGGAAAGACTTATTTCAGCTCACAGCTGCAGAGATTTCAGTCCATAGTTGGATGATTCCAAAGCAGGGTGGCTGGGCAGGGGGGCATCGCAGAGAAGAAAAGAGATGGCAGTAGCAGCAGCAGCAGCAGCAAGCCTGCCTTCCTGCTGTCCCTTTATATCCATATCGGCTATAAAAGTCTATTGATTGGTGCCACCCATGCCCAAAGTGGGGCTTCCATCGTCCACACCCTTAATCCCAGCATTACACCCTTAATCCATGTCCACACACCTTAATCCAGCCACCCTTGAAACTTCCCGTCTGTGACCACATGAGGCTTTGGGGGGACGTCTAGACACAAGCCATAATATTCTGCCCCTGCCCCTCAAAAGACTTATGTGTATCCCTTTATGCCAAAGGCATTTAGTCCATTTCTAAGAGTTGCCAAAGTCCTAACAGTACCAGCATTTCTGAAATGTCCAAGTCCAAAGCCTCCTGAAATTTAGGGCAAACTCAGACTCTTAGGTGTAAGACCCCTGTACAAATGAAAAGAAATTTTTTTTTTATTTTTTTACCAAGAACATGCATTGGTACATTGTACACATAATGATCATAATCAACATGGTTATTTTGTACCTGTACATGATACATCTTGGTTTTCCCCCCTCTTCCCCCTTCCCCTCCCCTCCCTTCCATTCACCCACCCCTCCCTATTTGCAACAAGTGTAGCTACACTTTACCATTTTTTCCCCTTTCATCTTACTTTTCTTTTAACCTTCTTCTTT